>JAXCGZ010021668.1:0-34946 GCA_037179515.1 Halocaridina rubra | reverse complement strand
ACACACTATGCTTTTCGTAGAAGAGGCAGAATCTATATTGAGGAATATTTGTGAATAGACAAAAACGAAAAATATTTGATAATGAAATTCAAATTAAGAAAGTTTATTGACATACTAGGCAATTACATCAAATGGACCATGTTAGCAAGCTAACAAGCCCCCCCCCCCACAACTACTATATAAAAAATAATAATAATATTTGTTCTTCAAAGCAAGCAATAATGACAATGAAAATTACAATAATATTGACAATCCTAATAATGATATACAATATGATCATTGGTCATTTCACTGACCATCTTATCTCAATTTTCAGCTTAACACTGCAAACTCATTTTATTTCAGATAATTATTATTTTTTATTTTCTTATTTTTCACAGGTAGTAATATCATGTAGTAGGTTGGCTCATGGCACCATCCGCCCGTTGCGATACTACAGCTGAAGGTTTTTTTGAACTTAAATAGGTCTGTCCAGGACAGTTCGATGTCAAGTCTTCCTTCAGTTACGGTTCTTTTTCTATGCTTACAGCTACACTGAATATTCTTCGATATTCATCACACATCTTTTATTATCCCTTCACATCTGACAAGTCATTACACTCTCCATCTCTGTTTCTCTTTACTTTATGTATTCTTCGTGCCCAGGCCCGATGAGGGCTGTTTTATTTTATAATTTTTTTGGCCCGTCCTGGTGTCACAATCATAAAAAAAAAATATCAGCGATTCATTAATAGCGATACTTATTTGGAAATTAAAAATGGAACATAATTATTTCGCGGCCAAATATCACGCACACAGGTATACGTACACAGTCATACATACACAGGAAATCCCGTAATGTCTCCACCCATCTTAGTGTATACAGTAGTGGTCATTGACACCGAGGATGTGCACATACATACATGAGTATGTGCACATACACGTTATACTTATTTGTTTAATATACACCGGTTTTTCATGACTAGGAGTCAATTACTAAATATTAGCATTTTCGTTACAATCTATAAGCAAGTATATACTTATATACAAGCAAATTTAGTTAAAACGATCGATAGAAAATGAATAATTTCAATAAAAAAAAAATGAAAAATGAAGTTTAAGATAAAGAACAAAAGAAAGGACGTGAAAGTGAATGTGAAAGCAAATCATTGTCAAGAGAAAGTCACAGGAAAAGATATTAAAGAGAAAACAGAAACCGCAAAAGTTCTAAATAGAAAATGAAGAATTGTTAACATCAGTAGAGTTGGCTCTTTAATGTTCAAAGGACTCTCTCTCTCTCTCTCTCTCTCTCTCTCTCTCTCTCATATAGAGTAGAAAAATCGTAATATTTTCCTCTACTTGCTGAATTCGACACTTTTTTTTTATCCATAATTACTTATTCATTTACGTATTTTTTTTTTAATGAATATAAAACTTTCAATTATAATTTTAAAAGCAAAATTTCGCTTAATTTAATATTTAATTATGGACCAATAAGAAGTAATTTCCTTGTCACGCAAATAAATTGCATGAAAAAATCTTTCTCGACCAGGGAGACTAGACACAAGCGGAGTCGATTCCCTTTCATCGACCAAATGCCTTACTTCCTCTATTAATAGAGGGGGGAGGGAAAGTTTAGTTGGGGTTATGGGAGGGGTAAAGTCGAGATGGGATAGATGAGAAAACTGTTGGAGCGGTCATGGAAGGTAGGGAGATAGGAGAGAGATTGACCATAGCTAAAAAAAAAACAATAGTACTGTACTTCCTCCATTAATGGAATGGAAAGATAGAGGGAAGATAAATTTGAGTGATAGGAGGGGTTAGGACGGGATGGGATAAAGGAGGAACAGGACGAAAGGCTCATAGTGGGATGGAAATTGGGAGGTAGGAGAGATATTTCCGAGAATTTACTGTAGAAAAAATGATTCTGTTTTTAAGTCACGGACTCCATTTTCTATTAAGGTCTAGGACGGTGCCCCCTTATGAAGGGCTTTGTTTTGGCAGTGTACTGCCGATAGCCACTAAAAATTTCCAAAAACTTATATTAAACAAAAAATATTCCTTTATTAATGGAACAAACAAACAAACATTTATTTCCATTTTGTACAATGGTTATTCAACATTAATAGTAACTTATAAGTAGACATGTAATTAAACTAATAAATAAGAGGGTTAGACATATAGTTAAATTAAATGTAGCTTTCATAGAAAATAATAATGCTGTAATAAAAATGTTAACAATAATGTTAATAATAAAGTAGTAAGTATGCCACTAGATACAGGATCGTTATTATCGGCATCATTTCCATATTTGTTTCCTTACAATGAGAATAATTAGTTCTTAATGAGCAGCAACTATTTGTCCATAAGAAAATTATATAGTTTGCCTTTGAAGGCTGTAAAGGAGGATGCATTTTTAAGATGCTCTGGAATATTATTCCAGAGTGTTGGCCCTTTGATAGTGATCATCTTTGAACCTGCTTCTGTATTTGTTCTGTGAATAAAGAGCTCGCTGCTCTGTCTTGTGTTGGTTCCCCTTATATCCCTGACTGTTTTTAAATCAAATAGCCAGCTAGGATAATGATGGTCCAAAATTTTGAATACAAAAACATAAATAGCATAAGCGACCTTATTTTCTGCCCGCAGCCACCCAAGTTTATTGAGAGCTGGTGTGATGTGGTCATATTTTCTTATTCCTCCCAGGGCAACTCGAGCTGCAAAATTAATAAGCTTCTGTATTCTGTTTATCTGAGTCTTAGTGGTAGCTCCCCAAACAGTTGTGCAGTAATTAATGTGACTTAGGGCTAGAGATTCAACAACAGTTATTCGAGTGGTAGTCTCAAAATTGTCTTTTATACGTGATAAGTACATTAATGTTCCTGTAACCTTTTTGCATACTTTATCTATGTGGGAATCAAACAACATGTGGTTATCAAAGTGAATTCCTAGGTTTTTGACTGTTTTGCTAGGTGTGATAATATTGTCGAAAAAATTAATTGTTGTGTTTTCTGGAATTTGTGCTATGTGGAACCTTGAACCAATAAATATGCACTGTGTTTTACTTTCGTTAATTAACAGCCCAATTTCTTGGAAATAGGTTTTAATTTTTGACAGAGTGTTTTCTGCTCTTAAAGTTAGCTCTGGGAGATTATTAATATCACCACTAAGGAGTAGTTGAGTGTCATCTGCATATTGTACGACTAGACAGTCAGAAATGAAAGAAGATAGATCATTTACGTAAATGGAGAAGAAGATAGGACCAAGTACTGATCCCTGTGGAACACCAAATGATACATTTTTTGGCACAGAGATAATGTTGTTAAGACGTATGGACTGTTTACGATTAGATAGATACTCGCTAAACCAGCTTGGATCAATATTTAAGTTAATACATTTACTTAAAAGAATTTCATGGTTTACACTGTCGAAGGCTTTTGATAAGTCTAGTAATATAAGCAAAGATATTTTTTTCATATCTATATTATTATATATACTATTCGTAACTTTAAGCAGTGCAGTTTCCGTCGAGAGTTTTGGTCTGAAACCATGTTGGTTAATCGTTAGTAGTCTATTTGATTCTAAATATGACATAAGTTGGCATGCAACAATTTTTTCTAATATTTTAGAGAAAATGGGTAGCAGGGAAATGGGACGATAGTTTGTCACATCTTCTCTGTCCCCCTTTTTATGCAGAGGTATTACATGTGATATTTTCCAAGAGTCAGGAAAGTTTTTAGTAACAATGGAAGTGTTCATAATAGTTGGAATATAGGCTGCAATCATGGGTAGAGCATCTTTGATGAACTGAAATGGTATACCATCTGAACCATAAGAGCCAGAGTTTCTTAGGCTCTTTATGGTAAGAATTAGGGTAGCACAATCGATAGGATTTATCTTGAAGTACTCTCTTGTGTTTTCATTGGAAGAATTGTCATTTAAGCAATTACTCATATTCACTGAGTTGATGTTTTCTTGAGTTTTTTCATATGTATTTTTGCCAACGTTAGCAAAATATTTATTAAAGTTATCTGCTTTGTCTTTCAACTCCATAATATTTTCATAACTTTCTGAGGTACTCTTTTCATTTGGTATCATGCTTCTTATCACTCTCCATGTTGCTGCTGTATCATGTCTAGAGTCATTAAATTGTTTTTTGTAAAAGTCTTTTTTACTTACACTGATGAGAGATCTGACACGTTTCTTTTCTGTTTTATAACGTTCTCGGAGAGTCATATCATATCTATTCATTTTTAGCTCTTTTTGTATTTGATTTCTGATTTGCATTGCCTCTTTGATGTCATTAGTTAGCCAGGGGGCTGAGGGGCGGGTTATTTTTCTTGTTACAATGGGTGCACAACTATCTAAGCATTCAAGCAAGACTTTTGTTAAAATCTCAACCTGCAAATCGACGTTATCTGTGTATTTAATTCTATTAAGTGCATTTGTGTTGTTGATTAATGTTTCACAAAAGATATCAGGGGAGTAATTTTTTAGACACCGGAATGTCTTGAGGAGAGGCTTCCTTTTTGGCTTGTTTATGTTTAGCATAGCAATGTTCAGCTCGCGGTCTGCAATTGGGCAGGGAACTACGTCCCAATAGGGTATACTTTCCACTTTATTTGTTATTATCAGATCTATAAGAGTCCTAGAATTAGGGGTTATGTGGGTCGGTTTTGTCACTATTTGTGTTAACTTCACAGTGTTGATCACCCTTTTCATTTTGTTATCTGTTGAGAGCAAGTCATCATTAAAATCACCAAGTATGTATATGGGTTTATGATGCACACAGATATTTCTGAATGTTTCTAGCAGATGATTGAATGAACTGGTAGGTGCTTTAGGGTGACGGTAAACACACCCTACAATGAAAGATGGAAGTTTCTGATACTGCACAGTGATCCATAAATCTTCGAGCTCCTCAGTTTTTTCTAAACCTGTGGTTATTTCTGATGCACTAAGATAATTTCTAACATAAATACAAACCCCACCCCCTCGGCCATGGTCATTGCGAAATATTTTAAACTCTGGGATATTCACATATTTATTTTCAGTTGTAGGAGGGAGCCAAGTTTCACTTACACAGAGGATGTCTATGTTGTAGTCTTTTGTTAGCATTATTATTTCCTCAAAATGAGCGAGCAGGGACTGAGCGTTCACATGCACTAATGTTACATTCTTACCATGTTTCATTGGGGTGGTATCCATAGTCATAGTTGTAGTTTCGACTGTGTGATTCTGCTGGGAATTCATCATTGTAGTGTGTTCTGGGGTTAGCCCATGGATCCTGGTGTCTGTACCTGCCGTTGGATGTGTAACGCTGGTTTGAGTACGTGCCGTGGTATGATTGGGCCTTCCCAAAGTTTGTATGCCTAGGTGAGTGTCTAGGGTTGTAAGAGCCATCACTCCAGGAGAAGTCTCTTGTGCGTGGACGGCGATAAGAGAGGTTTGTATCGTGTCTCTTTCTGTAGTCTCGTGTATAGGGGATTGTTTCATTAGGTTAGGAGTGAAATGGGATGGATAGAAGAGGAACAGGATGGAGAGATTATGGAGGGCAGGAAGAAGAGAGGTGGAGTGCATTCAACTGAAAGTAAAGTGAGACTGAAAATTACTGTCAATATAGACTTAAGGCAAATATACGTACTTTTTCCTTTATTTGCTTTTTGAGACAGGGACAGGAAAAAAACTGCCCCCATTTGGCCCGGGCACCTAAAAATAAGAAAATATTGCAAATGCAATTAATATATACAGTTTGTTAAAATATGCAAACTTCTTCTGAACATTTCAGTTTTTCCTGAGTATGTTTTAAATATGAATATCATCGTGTATAGCAACAGATGTTTTGACGGAATATGTACGTGATATTAACACCTGTGTAATAAACATGCACACCACATACACCTGCATATGATAATTATTAAAGCCTTTCAGAATTATGGGGGATGGGTCAATATACCAAAGATTAAATGAAAGGATAAACTATATATATATATATATATATATATATATATATATATATATATATATATATATATATATATATATATATATATATATATATATATATTATATATATATATATATATATATATATATATATATATATATAGTTCGCGCCCCGTCACGGACTGAGGTTAGTAAGGGCATACACTCAGGGTAACGATTACATCTGCCAAAACAAGTCCTTCGTAAGAAGGCAACCGTCCTAGCCCATAGTAGAGAAGGGATTTCGTGACGTAAAACCGAATCCATCCATGCAGTAATCTCTCGTTTATCACGGGTGTTATTTTCCAGGACCACCCGCGATAGGTGAAAATCCGCGAAGTAGCAGCACCATATTTATTATTTTACATTTATTTTTACCTTTATAAACCCTCCCTGCACTGTTAACAACTCACCCTTTACTTTATTTATAACAGCGCGCAACCGTAATGTTATATGAGTGTGACAGGTAAGTTTACCATAAATAACAGCGAGCAAACGTAAAACTGTATGAGCGTGATAGGTAAGTTTACCGTGAATAACCTATACATACTGTACAAAAATAATATCTATAATAATAAGACATTATATTTATAATAACAATAATGATAATACAGTAACTTTATGAGACTAACATGTCAGAGCAGAGAGGGGTACAGTAATGATGATGATGAGGGTGATGATGACATTTACATACTGCACAGCCGATGACAACGTGAAAGGCTCGCACGTAATAACTGAATGGGTGAGGCAAGACAAGGGAAGATGCTGGAAGAATCAAGCTTCAATCAAAAAGCCAATCAGACCTTAGGATACAAAATACAATTCTGTGATTAGTCGTCTCCCACCCATCAGCCAATACTATCCTGTGTACTATCTCACATAGGTGCGACCCTCTGTGTTTTCCAAGACACAGATATCTACGCTGCACATACCATACCGGTATCATATTTTATATGGTGCAATACTGTGAGTTTCATGTTTAAATTTATGTTTTTTACTATTTTTTTATTGTTTTATTATTCTCAGGCTAGGAAATACTTTTTTTTTATCAATAAAATAATTAAAATACTGGAAATTTTAATATATCTACATATTGTGGATTCCCCCGATATACCCAGAAAATCTGAGATATAAAATACATATGCTCGCTATAAAAACCCGCGATGCACTGAATCCGTATTGTACTAAAACTTTACCTAATGCAAATTAATTCTATGTAAAAACAGTTCAATAATTCCTATCATGTATCTTTTTTGGGGGAAAATATCTGACATTTTAATTTAATACGTATTGACTGCATATGTTGGAAACTGCAATAATTAAGCTCGTGTAAGATGCGGGCCGACTGTAACATAAAAAATTATGGATAACCTCTCTAATTATAATTATTATTAATTTTCACCTGTTTAGCAAATTTTTTTTAACCAATGAATCTTTGTCCTCCACAGTATTACATTTCTTTATAGTATTTTTCTATATTCCTCACAGGTGCAACACTGGTATTCGAAGTTGAATTAATATCTATCGGCGATGCACCCCCTGTCGTCAACGTCTTCAAGCAAATAGATAGTGACAAAGATGAGCATCTATCCAAAGAAGAGGTGAGGAATGGACATAATAATAATGATGATGATTACAATGAGGATTACATTGATGATGACTATTATGGTGATGAGGATGGTAAAAATGGTTGTGGGCTTTTTGATACTTACTTGTGGGTCGGTCTGATTTTTGTACTTGATTTGCTTGAATTTCTGTGGTGAACACAAAGATCAAAATGATTACTCTGAAGATGATTAAAGTGGTGAATAGCATGGTAAATATGGTGAAGGTCTTATCCTGTGTCTTTATGATACTGATTTGTGGGTTGGTAAAATTTTTGTCATTGCTTTGCTTGAGTATCTGTGTTGAACATGAATAAAATTATTAAGATGCTGATGATGCTATGGGTGATTAGTGTCATGTAAATAATTAAGCTTACGGTAGTGAGTATTAACTTGCGGGATGTTTAGCGGGCATCTGTTTCTGGTATAACTTCATAGCAATGAATATCATGAACCATAACTATATTAAGATCACAAAAAATGCATGTTATTACTGGCATGATGATCTGATTATTTGTTAATAATTTTAGCAATAATACATGAAAATGAATACATATCATTTAGTAACAACAGTAATGTTCAGTTACTGTGTATATATTTTTGCAATGAATAGATATACAGTATTGCTGTAATCAGTGCTTAAGGTAATATCTGATCATTAATTATTAAGATAACGATTTGCTATTAAAAAGACAATCCTTAAAAGCATATTCGGTGGTAACAATATATCCTAACACAAGTAGAGTGAAAAAGATTGAACGAACGTCTTGGCACGTCTATCCGTGTTACCATTTACCTTTTAAACTCTTCAGAAATTATTTTCAACTGTAGTTGTTCATATTTTTTTTTTTTTTACTTGCTGTACAGTATTAAGAGAACAACTGCTCCTCAATTATTGCTTCAACCGTTTTCTCTAATTGGCAAACACCAGTCACCTCTACTTTCATTGATATTCATGATTACGAAATGGGACGATTGGTTGATGCCGTCTGGGTAGATGATGTTTTGGTATGGTCATATTTATGCCATATTTTTTGTAAAGACAAAGTTAGGCAGGTTAGGTTTTCAAATTATAATATTCTGTTTGGTGCCAAAACGTCCATCGCAAGAAGGGTAGTCATCAAAATGGGCTTAGCGCCCAAACAGCCGTTACCAAAATGGCTTCAGTAAAATGTACCAAACCTGCATTTGCATTATTATGGTGATGTAACTTATTCATAAAGCCATATTTTGCGTGAGGAGATATCTTTCCTTTCCCAGGCTATTCTAAAACATATCTTGCTTATATCAATATCCCTCCCTCGACAGATTTCATCCCACCTTCATTTACAGTTCTTGCTACATAATTGTCTTTTGCACCTAACATGCTTTTTCGGACCTTTTAAAGAAGAGTAACCCCATTGTGTTCTAGGGTTATTTATATTATGGAACCTAACAATTTATGGGGTTATGTAACTTGACATGGGGTTCTGGGGGTTAGTCATCTTTTGAGGATCGGTTTACAATGAGCAAAAGAAGCCACTTGGTCTATATAATCTAGATCTTGCATATAATAACACTTTTCATAAAAATCAAATGCTTCTGTATGGCCATTTTCCATGCATTAAGACTGCAAAGGATATGCATGAGATAATAATAACAACAAGATTAAGAATAACTTTAATAATAAGTGTATATCACTGTCAAACACTTGTGTATAATGCATTAATAATGGAATATGTTTCTTTATTTCTTGTTCACAATAATCTCACACTAAGGGACCAGTTTAAATTATTTAACTCTACTAAATGCTGTTAGCTCACCTTATATTGAAAGTAACACTGGCTTTAAGTATCCGTAGTGGTACTGTAACCATATAATAAAATGTGTACTTGCTCAAAGAGTATTTAGTAGTACCATATATTATATGCTCTAGTTTACTTACGTATTCCAGTTCAAGTACATTTAGAATATATGGGACCGTTAAAGAAACGAGAATGCTTTGTTAGGACAGAATGGGACGATTGGGCAATGACGTTTTGGCGCCATCCATTTTGTAAAGAGAGCTATGTCAGGTTAAGTTTCAAAATATATAAATCTTCTCTGTGCCAGCCTAATGAAATGTCGCCAAAATGGGATTAGTGCCCAAACAGCTGGCACCAAAATGGCTTCGCCAAAAGGTATCAAACCATTGTTAGGGCCATGAATGTTTTCCAAAAGAAAAGAATGCCAATACTTGGAGGAGATTTGGAACAAAGAGAGAGCAGTGAAAGTAGAGATCTCAGAGACTGAAAAGTCACAAAAAACACATCACAATTGGCGACAGTGAAGAGAAGAAACAATGATGATATGTTAAGACAAAGAGCTGAGAAGTTGTGGGTGGAGGTTAGTATTGTTAACTGGATTTGAATATCAAGACACTTAGGATACCTAAGTATGGTGGCTGAGTGGTAACACTCCCGACTTTCCTTTCCCAGGTCGTGACTTCGCGGCCTGCCATGGTCCGAGGTTAGAAGGGGCATTCACTCAGGGTAACTATTGGAATTGACAAAAACAATGTTCTTCAGAAGAAGGTTCCATCCCAGCTCTTAGTAAGAAAGGGAGTCCATGACATAAAACCAATTATTGTATCATCACAAAAATGGTATAGAAATTCACTGGGAGTTTTCTTTATAACTTTAAAGGTTTTAATTTATGCTTACCTATAAACTTTGAGGTGGATAGAAATCATACTATGAACTTAGGCTACTTTATTACAAAAAGTGAGAAATATGAAAGATATGAAGTCAATTCTGTAGGGTTGTATGTAGGTGAACATGTACATACATGTATACATATTAAATAGTTAGACTAGAAATTTTAATTGTAGTATGAATAAGGATTCATTAGATAATAAATAAAGTTTGAATTATATATTATCATCACTAATGGTTATGAACAAAAAGGAAGTACAGTGCTCCCTCGTTTATCGCGAGGGTTCGGTTTCGGGACCCGCTGCAAAAGGTGAAAATTTGCAAAGTAGGAGCACCATATTTATTATAGGTATTTTACATTTATTTTTACCTTTACTGTATAAACCCTCCCTGCACTGTTAACAAACCACCCTTTACCTTATTAATAACAGCGCGCAAGCGTAAATTTATATGAACGTGATAGGTAAGCTTACCGTGAATGACGTGATGATGTCGTTTACATACTCCACAGCCAATTAAAGCTTTACGGCCGCTTTTTGCGAGAGAAGAACATGGTAATGGGGAGTTGCATGTCGCTGTTTCTTCTTTTGTGCGAAGATGGTCTAGTAAGGAGTCATGACATCGTCGATAATATTGCAGAAGTGCACCAAACAAACCATATCATCGTCATGCTCTTGCGACAGTTGTTGGAGTTCTTTAGCCATGTTATACATGGTTGCCAGCTGTTCGAGTGTAAGGCCAGGTTCTTTGACTTCATTGTGCGTTTTCGGTTCTTGTTCTTCCTCTTCTTTGCTTGCTGATTTTGTCATTTTCTCCAAGTCTTCACCACTCGCAGTCGAGCAGTTCATTGATGTCTTCATGAGTCATACCTTTAAAGCCTTCTCCTCCTAGCAATGCAGCCAACTTCACAGCTTTAGCAACTGCTGAGTTATGGACTTCGTCAGGAGCAAATCCCTTGTAGTCGAAGATGACTTTGGGCAACAATTTCTTCCAGCTGGCATTGATTGTGGCTGACTTCATCTCTTTGATTGCATTCTGAATATTTTGAAGGCATGTAGCAATCATGTAGTTATGCCAGTATGCCTTCAGTGAGAATTCTTTGTCTGCATCCATGGAGTCAACCAGGTTTGCCAGGGCATTTCGTGTGTAGAGGGCCTTGAACACAAGAATAACGCCTTGATCCATAGGCTGAATCAGTGATGTCGCACTCGGTGGCAGGAGCTCTACCTGAACGAACACCGTCATAATGGAGATCAGTTGCGTGGCCACTAGCATTATCCATCAACAGAAGGACTTTAAATTCAAGGCCCTTCTCCACAAGATAAACTCGGACCTGAGGGATAAAGCATTGGTAAAACCAGTCTGATGTGAGGCTTTTCGTGATCCAGGCCTTAGGGTTATGCATCCAATACACTGGCAGCAGATTGTTGTTCTTATTCTTCAAGCCCTAGGGTTCTTTGACTTGTAGATAAGCTTGGGCTTTAACATAAAGCCCGCAACAGTCCCGCACATGACGAGGGTAACGCGGTCTTTGTGCGCTTTAAATCCTGGGGCTTTAGCTTCTTCCTTGAAAAGAAAAGTGCGAGACGGCATTCTCTTCCAAACTAACCCAGTCTCATCCGCGTTAAACACTTGCTCAGGAGCATAATCACCTTCCTCGATAATTTTCTTGAAGTCGTTGTTTACATATTCGTCAGCTGCAACTGTATCTGCAGAGGCAGCTTCGCCATGCACCGAAACGCTCACTAGGCCAAAGCGTTTTTAAATTTGGCGATCCATCCCTTGCTAGCAACGAATCATGGTTTCCTCGGTGGAGAATCGCTGGAGGGTCCTGGTTGTGGGTCTTCCATTTCTTCTTCTTTCTCCTCCTCCTCTCTGTCGCCACCGTCGTCGCGGGTTCGTTTGCAGCGAATGTTTCATACAGCTTCTTTGCCATTGTTTGTATGATACTTCTGTCTGAGCTGATGTTCTTCCTGCAATCAGCAATCCACAGGGACAAAGCAGATTCCATCCGCACTATTATCTTATTGCGGGGTGTTACGACCCTCTTCACTGTTTTGTTAAAAGTAATAGTCGCTGTCTTCCTGATAATCGCCTCGTCCTTCTTGATGTAGCGAACAGTAAATTCATTGATGCCAAATTGGCGGCCGACATCCGAGAACCTTCTTCCTTCCTTCAGCATATCTAACAGTTTTACCTTATCTGCTATGGTCAACATCTTCCTTTACCACTTAGGCTCATTACTAGAAGCCATAAGAGATGAAGGACGCTTGGGTGGCATTGCAGGGGTTGAAATACAAAAGTTTCGCAAAATCACAAGCACAACGTATTTAGGAGCACAACGCGAACGGTGCACATGTGAGTAAACTGAACAGGTGAGGCGAGACAATGGAAGATGCTGGGAGAATCAAGCTTCAATCAAAAAAAACAATCAGACCCCATGGTATAGAACATACAGAAAAACAATTCTGTGATTCGTTGTCTCCCACCCATCAGCCAATAGTATCCCGTGTACTCTCTCACGTAGGTGCGACCCTTCGTGTTTTGCAAGACGCTGATACCGGTATCATATTTTATATGGTGCAATACTGTGAGTTACATGTTTAGATTTATGTTTTTTACTGTTTTATTATTCTTAGGCTAGGAAATACTTATTTTTAATCAATAATGAAAATACTGGAAATTTTAATATGTACTATCTCATGTAGGTGCAACCCTTTGCATTTTCTGAAACACCAATACCGGTATCGTATTTTATATGGTGCAGAGTTACATGTTTAAATTTATGTTTTTTACTATTTTTCATCAATAAAATGATGAAAAAATATTTTTTTTCCAATAAAATAATGAAAATACTGGAAATTTTAATATTTCCACATATCGTGGATTCTTGCATATACCCAGAAAAAAAATACATATGCTCGCCAAAAAAAACCGCGATGCACTGAATTTGCGGTAGTTGCATTGCGATATAACCAGGGATTACTGTATTGGTAAATAAGGGTGGAATATAGAATAATTTATACATCTGAAACTTTTTAAGGTTAATTTTTAAGTGTCACGGTAATGTACCGTGATTGATCAAGCATAAATCCTCAACGTATGCGATATATTGATCGAATAATATTTACTTGAAATCGTATTTGAATTAAGCATAGTACATTTACTAGATATCCCTCTATTCCATATTCACTTTCTAGGTTTGTCTGAGCAGTGATTAAGTAGCTACATGTATTATGTATTGTGGGATAACAGTTATGCTAGTTTATGTACATAGTAAACACTGATCTAGATAGTGCCCAAAATTAGATTGTGAATCATATGAAGGGAAATATTAATTTCATTTATATATTACTTGAGAAAGATGGGTGCCAATGTTTTTCCTGCATGTTGTAAAAGCCTACTAAAGTGGGTAGGGGAGCGAAATGGCAGGCAATTCCATATTACTGCGAATTATTTCTTTCAAAGAACAGATAATAGAGGGAGTAGAGATTGGTAGGGTAGGTAAGGTTAAGCATTCTTGGCTCCCTTTTGTTTTCATTTGTAGCTGCCTGTTAATACTTGTAGAGCATGTTGTGATGTTGATATAATAAATGTAGCCAATGTGCAGTGACTCTAGTCTATTGAGCCATGTATACTGTATTAGTGTCCTGTGGAACAATATCAAGTCAATGTTCTGTCATTTAGGTATATGTTTTATATCAGTAATTCAGTATTAACTTAGATATGTTTTAAATCAATACTTCAGTCAATGTTAAATGTTTAGGATGATTCCAGAGTATTAAATACGTGGTCATTGTTGCTAACTCGTTGAATCTTGATGTATAGCTAGTGAAGATTATATAAAAACATCCCATTATCACACAATCTAGTTAATATTACCTAGTGACACATAATATGGTAACAATAACAGAAACATAGTTTATGTTAAATACGACATCCTGTTTCTACAAGTTAAGTAAAAAACAGTATTAGTAGTGGTTTTATCAGTTATTTTACTTAAATCACTACAGAAAGGCTTGTTTTTCAGATTAAAAATAAATAGTAGTTTTGTTTTATTGGTCTCTCCCTAGTTTTTGGGGAAAAGGAATCAGGACTAATTACTGTTAATTTCGGAATCATCTTCTCAGCTTTAACTCATTATTATATGGTGTTGCCATTGTGAATGAGTCGTCTCCATCTATTTCTGTTCTGTTCTTCATATTCATCAATACCTTTCTATTGCAAGTCTTCCCCTATTCAATCACGCCATCTTTTTCTTGGTCTTCCTTTCCTCCTTCTAGCCTGAACTTCAGTCTCCATCGTATGTCTTCCAACATGATGTTTGACCCGTCGTAACAGGTGTCTATACCATCTAAGCCTTCCCTCCTGTATTTTCTTTGATAATTCAATTACCTTTGTCGATCCTCTTATATACTCATTCCTAATTCTAGCCTTCCTTGTTACTCCAGATATCCACCTCAACATAGTCATCTCCGCTACATCCATCCCCTTCTCCTCTGTCTTCCTCATACTTGCTGTTTCTGTTCCATATAATATAGCTGGTCTTACAACGGTCCTATGAAACTTTCCCTTCAATCTCAGTGGTACCTTCTTGTCACAGAGAACGTCAGATGCAGACCTCCAATTATTCCATCCTGCCTGAATTCGATGTCTCACTTCTTGATCCATGCTTCCACTAGCCTCTACTATGTACCCCAATTACTTGAACTTCTGTACTCTCTTTATTTCTTCCCCATCCATTCTTATGCTATGTCCACCATCATCAGCAATGTTGGCACACATATATTCGGTCTTTGACCTGCTTATCCTTATTCCTCTCTCCTCAAGTGCTGCTCTCCATCCCTCCAAATTCTCCTCCAAAGCCTCCCTCCTCTCTGCACACAGTACAATGTCATCTGCATATAATATGCACCATGGCACTGCTTCTCTCACATCTTTGGTCATTACATCCATCACCACATTGAAGATGAATGGACTAAGTGCCGACCCCTGGTGTCGAAATTTGTTTCCTAGGCCTTCGAATATCGGTGTTATTGCATTAACAGTGGTTTTGTTACAGTCTTTAGGAGCTATGGATACTGGCTAGTACAGTGGTAATGCGCTGGCTTCACATTCTCGATGTCGAGAGATCGGTTCCCGTCAAAGACCGAGAGTTTAAGCTGTTTACTGGCAGGTTACTGCTGTGGTTGGGCACCACAGTGGGGGGGGGGTTGGGGCTTGCCCTGGCTGACGAATACCCATTGTATAATGGAAATAAAGGTTTATTATATTATATTATAAAGTCAGTTTCTTTTCATGTCTTGGTGTTCGGTTGTCAGTCACTTTTTCTGTCTATTCATCCTCTTCTCATTCACTTTTCCTGTCTCTTTATCCTCTTCTCATTCACTTTTCCTGTCTCTTCATCCTTATCTCAGTTGCTTTTCCTATCTCTTCAGCCTGTTGACAGTCGCTTATTCTGTCTGTTCATCCTGTTGTCAAGTCACTTTTTCTGTCTGTTCATCCTGTTGTCTGTTACTTTTCATTACAGTAAGTTTCCTGTCTGTTCATCCTCATGTCATTCATTCTCTTTCCTGTCTGTTCATCTTGCCATCAGTTGCTTTTCCAGTCAGTTCATGCTCTTTTCAGTCACTTTCCCTGTCAGTTCATTTTGTTGTCAGTCACATTTGCTGTGTTTCATTTTATTGTCAGTCACTGTTCCTGTGTATCATCCTGTTGATAGTCTCTTTTCCTGTCTGTTCATCCTGTTGTAAGTCACTTTTTCTGTCTGTTCATCCTGTTTGTCAGTCACTTTTCCTGTTTATCTTCCTTTCTATTCATCCTGTTATCTGTCTATTCATTTTCTTGTCATTCGCTTTCCCTGTCTGTTCATCCTGTTGTTAGTCACTACTCCTGTTTCTTTTCCTATCTATTCATCCTGTTAGTCGCGTTTCCTGTCTGTTAATCATGCAACCAAGTTGACTTGTTTAACATTCATTCCCCATGCAGGAAATATAACTGTATTTATTCTCTTGCTTTTAACTGAATGGAAGTCTAACTGTAAACAAGTGTTGTCTTTAACGTTTACATTCCCTTGAGCACACAATGATATGCTCCATTACAAGAATAAGTTATTTGCAGTAATCAGTATGAACTGCAAGTATGAAAAATGTAATAATGTAATATTTCATAAGAATTCTGTACTAAAGTAAAAATGATGTTTGTGTCCCAGCATTGTTTTATTATATTTATCCTGTCTACAAAGTAGCAAATTGATAAAAGACATTTCATATTCTCAAAAGGCTAAGCAGTATAATCATAAAGTAATTTGCCCTCCATTGGTAGATATAGTTCAGGTTTTGTTAGAGAAATGTGAATATTAAGTCCTTCAACTAATTTAAACATATATAATGATAAAATAAATAATATTTAGTTCTAATTTCTTTCTTTTGTATATACAGTATACAGACACTCCCCGACTAACGAACGAATTAGGTTTTATAAGTACTTTCGAAAGAAGAGTTGTTCTTAAGTTTTTAGTTCAAAAAAGTACTGTACAGTACTTACATATACAGTACTGTAACGTACTTAGGCTAAAGACACTTAACTACTTCTTAAAACATAAACTATACAGTATTAATGAATATTAATACAGTAATAATAATGTAAAAATACAGAACAGTACAATAATGCATTCTTTAATACCTGGATAGATTTTTTTTCATATCTGTGAATGCTTGTAACAGTAGGGCTTATTCATAAATATTTTGGTTTGCTGATTTTGTGTATCACTAATAATCCCTATTCGAAAGGGGGTGGGCACAGACTGGTTGTTTCTGGAGAATTTGTAAGATTTTATTATTATGTAATAGCCAAAACTTATAAGGCTTCTGAAACCTTTCTATAATACATTATAAAAGAACTAAGTTGACATTTTTCTCCCTGCATTTGGCCGAGTATTTTATTCTAAAATTGTTGAAAATAAAATTAATATATAAAAAAGACAAATTTTAAAATACAGTTAAATACACTGCAGAACTTTTATGTTGAATATATTTAAACCATATTTATTTTCCTTATTATTAAGAGTGGATCAAAAGTAACACTTGTTTTTACTCTTTCTCTGTAGTTTTCCCCTTAATATTATTATATTTTATCGATTGGTCTTTGTATTATTTCCATTGTTATTTTTCAGTGTATTTTTCTTTGCTGAAATAACAAGAAATTGAAAAAAAATAATAAAGAAGAGGAAAATTATAAAGAAATAACCTAAATAAATAATGTGTTACTTTTGTTGCTCCTTATTTTTGTTTTTTTTTATTTCCTCTGACCAAACAGTGAAAACCTCTCCATCTCACCACTTTTTTTACTTTTTGTTTGCCTCAAATCCAGGTTTTAGAGTACATCAAGGTTCAGCTTCCTGCCGAAGAGATAGAAAACGGACAAGACCCGCACAAGATCACCGAAGAAATCTTCCATCATGAGGACAAGGACAGAGACGGACTCATTTCCCACGAGGAATTCTCAGGGCCAAAACACGATGAGCTCTAAGTGTCTTTTGAGAATTAGTTGTGGGCTCTAAAGCTTAATCTGTTAGATAACCTTCTAAGGTTTTTACCTTATGAGTTTGGTAAAATTGCTAGGAACTGTAATCATGCAGATATGAGATTTTTCATCATGAATTAAGAAAATTTACCGTAATGAAAATAGTTTTCATAATTTTCAACTTGTTTGCTGAATACTTTTACAAGGAGTTTTTCTAGATTTAAAGACCTGTTATTTTATATAGATTATATCATATACATTTTTCCATAACTTACTAATCTGAGCTTACAAAACACTTGTACATCTTCACGTATACAGAACTCTGCGCTACCAAGCATAGGAGAGAGGTTGTACATTCTGACCTCTAGAATTTACAATTGTAGTAAAATTTGTGATTTTTAGTTTTTCACAAGGCTTAATATGTAGTTTTTACAGAGCTATATATGTTTCTTATAGAACTGTATATGTAGTTTTTATGAAAATATTTATATGGTTCCTATAGAACTATATATGTGATTTTTATGGAGCTATTTATAAGGTCTTTAGAACTATATATGCAGTTTTTACGAAAATATAAACATGGTTCTTACAGAACTATACATGTGATTTTTACAGAGCTTTTTATATGGTTTTTACAGAACTATATATGTTGTTTTTACGGAGCTATTTATATGTTTTCTTGAGATATATATATATGCAGTTTTTGCGGAGCTATTTATATGGCTCTTGCAAAATTATATATGAAGTTTTATGGAGCTATTTATGTGGTCTATTAAGAGTTATTTCTGTATTTTTTAAAGACCTATTTTTATTGGTCTTTCAGAACTTTGTATGTAGTTTTTACAGAGCTATATATGTAGTACATACAGAACTTAAAATTTACTTGTAAAAACCATATTACATATATATTATAACTCAAACAAGGTTGCATTTACCAATAGTTACAGTCATTTTACTCTTTAACACATTAACTCTGCCTTCCTTTTAAATATTACTTTTAACACCTAGTGGTTTCATCATTGTGTAGCAAATTATCACACAATATGTAATGAAGGTCGTTAGCATCGTTAAATGTGAGACAAAGTAATATAATCAAGACAGTGATTATTGTAGTGGTAAACTAGAACAGAAAATAAGGATTTCCTTCTCTATATCTCACTTCCCAAGTTTCACTATAATGCGAGTCAAGTTGTTTCGCTTCTAACGTGATTTTCAATAACGCAATTTTAAACAAATTTGGTTCGGAAATGTTGAGAAAAATTAAAATTCAGATCATTTTTCCCTAACTAAGCATACATTATATCAATTCTTATACAGTTTCTACCTAAAGTTAAATAGTATTAGGTACAGTTTAAGTGTATTTCAGTATTCTAGGTTTGATTTAAACTATGCAGGAGTACAAATTTTGACGTATGGGAGGATTGGTGACACCAGTTGACATCATAAGTTTAGGGACAACTGAATTTGAGCACCTGCACAATTAGTGACATATACTAATATCTGAAAATCTCAGTGATATCAAAACTAACAGTATTGCCTTTATAGTATTTACAGTAATAAACTGTAGTATATGCTTGCCTAGGCACCGTGTTTATATCAGTTAGTTCTTATGTCTAATGACAAAATTGAAATACATGTACTCAGTTCTATAGAACACGTATTTACTCATTAATAACTGTACCATAGCAATTTTTTTTTATATAAAAATATAATTGTATTATAATGATCATCATTATGATCTTTTATGGTTCATAGATATGTGCACAGTCTATAATCACGTTAATTTTTATACTATAATTTCCTTGCAAATTTATGAGGTATATTGTTACTACCGCATCTCGAGCTTTTCATAGTTTGAAAACTATTTAAAATTTTCTTGCGCATATTATTTTCTATATCATGCTGGAGTAAATATATTATGTTTTATTTAAATTTAAAAACAAATAATTATATTCTGTCAATTCCATTTGTCTGTTGATATTTAATTACAGTCAATAGTCCATTTGTTTGGTAATTTTTAATTATAAATGGAATAACAAGAGGAATGACTTATCTCTTCATATGATGCATTACTGACAAAACTGCTTTTCTTTATATGCACACATTATATATTATACAGAAACGCTATACAGTATCCGTTTGATCTTATGAAACAGCATATAAAATGTGAAAATATTAATACACATAACATATATTATAAACATTTGATATATTCCAAATTGAAACTAAAAGTTATCAGCAAGAGGTATTTTCTGTATGTTATATTTGTATGAATCAACAGTTTTTCTCAAAATATATTGCCTGCTAGGAAGATAATTATGTACAGTATTTCCATCTGGGTATATCAGGGTAAGGCACTATACATTGTTATCTTTCCCTTTAATTATACATAACATGCAAGATGTGTATCTATATGTATGAAAACATTAGTCGACTTTTCATCTCGTCTGTGTCCATCCCCATTCAAATGGGGATTAAAAGTGACACATAAAATTGTAAAAAAACGTATACCCTATAATAATGTTACAATGAAACAGAAACTTGACTTTATTTTTTTTATGGTATGGCAATTGATGTTTCTCATGACATATATTTTATTATTGTATTAATTATATTCATCACAGGTCTGGAAGAGTTTTTTGTGGTAAAGCAAGTGTCGGCCCGTATGACAAATCATTAAATAATGTCTTAATTATAAAAGTAATGGTTATGGTGGAGTTTTTGTTGTAAAGCTAGTGTCAGTTCAAATTACAAAAAATTAATATAGTATTCATGTTGAAAATGACAGTTTGTAAGTGTGTTTTAGCCAATTTTTGACTTGACTTCCAAGGTGCACAATAGATAATTTAAGCAAATATTGCAGTCAGTTTAATATATGAACTTACAGTGCTTTCTACTACACTGCAAAGTGTTTGTCAGTGTACAGCTAGTTATATTTTCTATAAAATTTAAATTTATTTCCTCTCACTTTGCATAATACAGTAACCTGTCAGTGTTATTACAATGACTGATGACTGGTTCACTGCCAGACACGACCTTACCGTCATGACTCAGGAATTGCCTTGGGCTACAGGAACCAACCGTACGCACCCATTTAATTCCTATATTAACACAAATAGTGTTATTGCTTTTTATGAGTTACTAATAAAACTGTGATTCTCTCTGCATGAAAATTATGCACAAAGTAGGCACACACCAATGCTTGTTTTTATAATAATGAAGAATTTATATTTTGTACCTCTATATTTATTGGCTACTATTATTAACACCTCAACCACTCCTCTCAGCTCTATCCCCAAGGAGCTGTGAGGAGTGGTTGAGGTGTGTATGTGGATCGTGGTGAATGCACGTTTCTTGGCTCGGCCACTCCCCTTACAAGGGGGAATGAGGCTTGTGTCTATGTCTATTTAACATAGGATTGATTTTAATACTTATTTTAAATCACCCCCATTATATCCCCCCGAATTTGTTGTTTTAATATCATATATAGTCTATGATACAAAAGACATACTGTATATTGTTATTTAATTATATCCATTTTTAAAAGATTTTTCAAATAATTGTTATCATGGTTTAAGTTACTAAGTATAATAAAAAATTCATTCAATTCCTGATATCGTAGTGCTAATCATTACGTTACAATTTTTACCAGAGGTGTGCAAGGTAGGAACGGACAAGCGGTGGTTCATTTAAACTAAGTTTATTTAAGAGTACAACGTTTCCGACGCCTCAATGCCCCCTTCCCTTATGACTATCAAAACTCAGATCTATTCGTGCCCCGGGGAAAGTTCTAACTAAAGCTCTGTCTGACTGCCTCGGGTGTTATTGAAGGACCCAAAGGGCAGGGCGTGTAGGCTTGGACAGATCAGCCAATAGGCTTCCAGAACCAAAGGGGAGTTCTACTTTTGAGAGGGGCTATTTCAATAGGCCTATTAGGCAGAAGAGGGTCCAAATTGCCTAGGCCCATTGGGTATCTCTCCAGGGGCATGTACATACCTACGGGTCAAATGTTTGTGTCTTGTGGTGATCGGAATGGCTGACCCCATGGCCCCTCTTAACCTCCTGAGGCACTTGACGCCCAGATGCTAAGGCCCATGGATCCAGCCATATATCTTGTTGTCACCTACATAAACATTGACAGTGCCCAGAAAATAACGGGAGAGTATTCAATTTCACCCTTGATCTCCAGCCCAACCTGTTTGTCTTCAGAACTCGGTTCAGATTTCAGCTCCTGACTTCAGCATGACTTCATATACTTACTATATATATATATATATATATATATATATATATATATATATATATATATATATATATATATATATATATATATATATATATATATATATATATATATATATATATATATATATAATGCATGGACCAGGGCTTGTCCCATATCAACAATTTATGTGTGTTCAGGATCTGCACTTACGTGTTTCACAATATTACACAAATATCTGATTAATGCTAGTAACAGTTGAGAGCCCTAAAAGCTCTGTGCAACACTTATTAGAACATAATATCCTTTTTATACAGCATTCATCATATGGTACTCGTTATAGTAAACGAAGTTTACAGCGAGGACTCAAAATGCTTAGTTTATCACATTTTTTTTTTTAATGTGCTTATAAAAGTGTGGTGATATGATGAGAATATAAGTAAATTGAGGTGATAATAATCTGAGAATACTGTGGTGATAATATTAGTATAATATGAGTAATTTAATGGTAATTTGGTTACATACTGCATGTACAGGGATTGTGTTATGTTTGCGTAAAGGTACTTTGATGGTATATGGTCTTCCTTCTTCATAGTTGGTGAAATTTTTTTATTGTTAATTGTAAGTATTTTTGCTCATTACGCTTGAGGTTACGTGACCATGGTGTTATATATGATAAAATGTGTAGGTTTTTAATTAGAATTTACGGATCTTGTAAAGAACAGTAACCCCAGGGTGCTCTTGAGTTATACATATTAGCAAGGCAAGTCACCCAACCTAACCAACCCAGTTCAACTTTACTTAACAGAACCTAACCTGATAATTTATGGGTTTTTTGAACTTATGGGCATTTGGGGTTCCTCATCTTTATGAGATCCAGAGTTACGTATTATCAGATATTTCCAAACGATATCAAAATAAAAAATCTCATATCAAAATTATAAAGCTTCCAGATTGTGGTATATATACATCTCTATGAAAATTCATGTGGCATCAAAGTAGATTTTTTATACTTTGTATAACTGCGATAAAATGAAAAAAGGACTCTGTTCTACAGAATATATATTTTATATTATAAATGCTAATGACAGAGCTGTTGATACTGGGTTTATAATTCTAATTTAATGCAAATGCAGAAAGCTTTTGATTTTGAAAAGAGAATTCACATCCCAGTTATGTATGAGGTGGCCACAATTGTTATACAAGAAAAAAGGCAATCTCTCTCTCTCTCTCTCTCTCTCTCTCTCTCTCTCTCTCTCTCTCTCTCTCTCTCTCTCTCTCTCTCTCTCTCTCTCTCTCTCTCTCTCTCTCCTCTCTCTCTCTCTCTCTCTCTCTCTCTCTCTCTCCTCTCCCTCTCCCTCTCCCTCTCCCTCTCCCTCTCTCTCTCTCTCTCTCTCTCTCTCTCTCTCTCTCTCTCTCTCTCTCTCTCTCTCTCTCTCTCTCTCTCTCTCTCTCTCTCTCTCTCTCTCCAAGAAAGAATATTCACCTAATCCTCTAAACCATCTAACATCTATATACATCAGTAAATTTTAAGGCTAGGCAGGGTAAGATTAAGCCCGGCTGCCTCCTTTTATTTTTTATGGAGTTGTGGTTACGTTACTGGCTTGAGCATATGGCATGTTGAAAAAATATTTAGCAAATAATTACCAGTGGACCTTTGCGTCGCACACCGCTTGAGGCGACGATGATGACAATAAATACCAGTGTCACAAGCTATTGTTACATTAGTAAATTAGTTCATTTATACTATTGTGAGTGAGGGTACTAGATTAGCTTAGACATTCCTAGAGAGCACTAATAGAAAGTACAGATCAAGTGAACATTTGTCCCCAAATGAATATACGAAAGTTGGATTTGAACGCATGACCCAAAGCAATGTCTCAACCCAGAAAATATTATGAAGAACCTGCATTTTCATGTCTCAAAGAGTTGAGAAAGCTTGTTGTGTATTGTGTTAAAATCACTTTGCGAATTTTAGTGTAGTGTATATTTACATATAAGTAAGATTATGAATATCGGGAGTTACTTGATTTTTTTTTTTTTTAAATTGCCCTCATCGGCCCAGGCACCAAGAAAACATTGAGACAAAAAAAAGTAGAAGCTTAAAAACAAGACAGAAATATAAGTAATGAACTGCCTCAACTTGGATATAACATTTGTACTTTCATATTCCCTGTGAGAAGAGGGATAACTGTTCACTTGATCAAAATCTTTTTTTTGTTCATTCACATAATGTATTTATACAGCAAATAGATTTAAAAAATAATTTTTTTATGATATTTAGATTGTATTTCTATTTTCATGTTGGATTTTCATACTAACTTTGTACTTTGAAGAATTCTTTAGATCTAAATAAACAGTTTTTAAACATTTTTATAAATGTTTTAGTAATTCCAATGTTCGTTAAATTTAAGGACTTGGGTGACAGATTGACGTTTTACTCATGCAAAGAAAATTACCACATAAATTTTGTCAGGGACTTGGGTGACAGATTGACGTTTTACTCATGCAAAGAAAAGGACCACATAAATTTTGTCAGTCATTCTATGGGACCCTGTTAATCCTCATTTGAATGAGAATGGATATTGTCAGGTTGGAGCTGGGAAATAAAGGTTGAATGCCTCGCGGTAGGATCGACTGCGGGTTCGTCACTTGAGTCGAGGAACTAAATAAAGCGTAAAGGGTAAATACAGGAGAAAAAAAATTTGTTCAGTTGCTTTTATTTCTCACTTGAAGCTCGCCTGTAGACAATTTAAAATCATTAATAAATATGTATTTCAGGCACTAAGCAAACCAGATCGTCTCTGTGTGAATATGGGGTTGATGTCTAACAGTGCATCCACCCATTAATATATGACACACTAAATGCTTAGCTTTATAAGGCTAGCGAGAAATGGCAAATCCTTACAAATATATATGAGTAAAGTTTTGCAGATAAATATTTTATTTAATAATATATTCCCCTTCTATAATGTGTTGTGTGTTTGCACTTTTAAGTGCCAATATTAACCCCAATTCGAATGGGGGGGGGGGCATTGACAGGTTGGGGCTGAGTGCCCATCCTGATGCCCTGGTGGGTTTGACACGTCCCGAGTCAAGTGCACTAACCACTGTACTACCACAGTGTGTAAAGTCATTTTAAAACTATTACAGTATTTCAATTCTGCTTATTTCATCTCTGGTAAGTTATGTGACCCTATTCCAAAAGGTATGGAATTTGAATTTTATAAGTTGGAATTGTAGTGGTTATACCAAATCTTGTTTTACGTGCACGTGGTTGGAGCACTAAATGCGGGGTGGGATCGAATTCCTGTCCCTGATCGAGTGGGGGTGGACACAGGTTGGAGCTGGGAAGTAAGGCTAGATGCCCTTTCTAATGCCCCGCAGTAAATGCAAATTTGAGTCTGTCCCCCACCCACGTCGAGATCTATGATAATCATGATATCTCCAGACTTTATCGGCATTAAAAAAGAATAGTCCTCAGTGACAACTAGTAATACTAGAATGCGTGTGAAAAAGCAGGGAAACAATAACTAGGAAATCATGCACATACGGTCATAAGAAAGAGAGAAACATTTATTTAAATTTTTGTACAATGGTTATTCTTATACAATCTAAAAGTAACTTATAAGTAGATATATAATTGAACTAATAAGTAAAAGGGTAATAAAAACTGTTAAATTAGATAATGGTATCCTAGAAATAAATAATACTGTAATAAAAATGTTAACAATAATGTTAATAATATAGTAGTAGATCTGGTATTGAAAGAAAGCTTTCGGATTATTAAGATCAGAGCAAACAAACAAAACAAACAAACATTTATTTCCATTTGGTGCAATGGTTATTTTAAAAGTAATATTAACTTATAAGTAGACATGTAATTAAACTAATAAATAAGAGGGTAATACATATAGTTAAATTAAATGTAGCTTTCATAGAGAATATTGCAAGGAAGGTTTTCAAAGGAAGATGTCTTAGAGTATTGTAAGAGAAGTTCTTCAGCAAGAGTTTGGGAATCATTTGTTTGTGACACTGATGTTTTTGCCAACCAGAGCATTAATTGACTGCCAGATTTTAGAACTACTCGTATGAGCATTGATAGACTGTAGGAAGTTTTGAAAGTGCTTAATTCGGACATCACTTTTAAGCTCACGGTACTCTCGTAGAGTAAGTAGCAGATTTACACAGTTATTAAAAGTAAATAAACCAACAGATGTACAAACAATGATGAGCCCTTAATAATAATAATAATGATGATGATGATAATAATCTTCACAATGATCATCAAAGGAAAATTATTGTTGCCAATGATAATAATAATAATAATAATAATAATAATAATAATAATAATAATAATAATAATAATAATAATAATAAGATCTAAGCAGAATTATTGGAATAGACATCATGAATGTAATGCAGAGGTATATTAAAACCCAGCAGAGAGCTGGATATTCATTACACATCTTTTATAATCCCTTCACATCTGACAGTCATTACACTCTCCATCTATGTTTCTCTTTACAACCTGATAAAGTCTGCTTAATTTTATCATTTTTTGACCCATCCTGGTGTCACAATGATCTAAAAAAAAAAAAAAAAAAATTGCCCAAAAAAACGCGATACGGTGAGAACGCGAACCAAGAAACGCGAATAACCGGGGTAACACTGTATTATTCATTCATTCATTAATTTACCTTGGCTGTTTCCTCCTTTAATTAGGGGGTAGCCGACATCAAGAAAGGAAAACAAATAGGGGGATTACTTTGCTCTATGGGCAATGACGAGGGAGCTAGCGACCGTTCAGATGGTACTGCTGGAGTGCCACAGCCCATCCTCCCGGCTCTTCCACAACCTGTGTCGCTTCACAACTGCCAGCTCCTCCTACTGCCCCTACCACAGGGCTACCTCTGTAAGATGCAGCCCCGTGGTAACAGCAGATGCCCATCAGAGCCGCGTCACAATCGCTCGCCACTCATTCCTATTCCTAGCACGCTCACTTGCTTCCCTCACATCCATCCTCCTATCATTCAGGGCTCTCCTTACTCCATCCATCCATCCAAACCTAGGCCTCCCTCTAGCATTTCTCCCATCAACTCTCGCATTCATCACCTTTTTCAGCAACCTCTCATCATCCATCCTTTCCACATGGCCAAACCATCTCAGAACATTCATATCTACTCTGGCTGCAATTTCTCTCCTCACACCCATTCTTGCTCTCACCACTTCATTCCTAACCCTATCCAATCGAGATACACCAATCATACTCCTCAGGCATTTCATCTCAAACACATTTAGTTTCCGTCTCTCACTTACTTTCATACCCCATAACTCTGATCCATACATCACAGTGGGCACAACCACTTTCTCATACAAAACTTTCTTAACATTCATTTCCAACCCTCTATTCTTCATCACTCCTTTCAATGCACCCAACACTTTACATCCTTCATTCACTCTGTGACACACATCTGCTTCCACTCCACCATTTGCAGCTATAACCGAGCCTAAATACTTAAACTGATTAACCTCCTCAAGTGTCTCTCCATTCAACATAACATTCAATCCAGCGCCATCCTCATTTCTTGTACACCTCATAACCTTACTCTTTCCCACATTCACTCGCAACTTCCTTCTCTCACACACCATTCCAAATTCTGACACTAACTGACACAGCTTTTCCTCTGAATCTGCCACCACCACAGTATCATCTGCAAACAGCAACTGATTCAGCTCCCACTCATTATCATCCCCATCTACCATTCTCAAACCTCGACCACGCACTCGCTCATTCACCTCTCTTACAACTCCATCAATATACAAATTGAACAGCCATGGTGACATCACACATCCCTGTCTCAGTCCCACACTCACTGGAAACCACTCACTCACTTCATTCCCTACCCTAACACAAGCTCTACTACCCTCATACAAACTCTTCACTGCATGCAACAATTTACCATTGAGTCCATATAATCTCAAAACATTCTACAATGCCTCTCTATCAACTCTATCATATGCTTTCTCCAGATCCAAAAATGCAAAATACACATCCTTACCCTTTGCTAAATATTTCTCACATAACTGCCTAACTATAAAAATCTGATCTATACAACCTCTACCTCTCCTAAAACCACTCTGGACTTCCGCGATCACATATTCTGTCTTATCCCTAATTCTATTAATCAGTATCCTACCATACACTTTTCCTACCACACTCAACAAACTTATACCCCTAAAATTACTGCATTCATACATATCTCCCTTACCTTTGTATAGGGGCACTATACAGACAATCACCCAATCCACTGGCACCAATGACAACATAAAGCATATATTAAACACTCTCCCTAACCATTCCAATGCAGTCACACCCCCTTCTTTCAACATCTCCGCTCTCACACCATCCATTCCAGGTGCTTTACCTGCTTTCGCTTCATACAATGCCCTTTTCACCTCCTCTCTTGTAATCTCTCTCTCATTTTCATCTCCCATTACTGGCCCTTGAACCCATCCCACTGCCACTATGGCTGCCTCTCTATCTTCCTCAACATTCAGCAAGCAATCAAAATATTCTGCCCATCTTTTCCTTGCATCGTTCCCTCTTAACATCTGTCCATTCACATCTTTCACTGCCTCTCCCATCCTCGATCCACCCTTCCTTACTCTCTTCACTTCTTTTCAAAACTTCTTTTTATTCTCCTCATATGACCTACTAAAATCCTGTCCCCACCTAACATTTGCCAACCTCTTCTCTTCCTCTACCTTCTGCTTGGTTTCCACATTTTTCTCCCTATATCTTTCATACTTCTCCCTACTTTTACACTGCAGCCATTCCTCAAAAGCCCTCTTTTTCTCTTCTACCTTCATTTTCACCCCTTCATTCCACCACTCGCTGCCCCTCCTCATGCCACCTCCAACAAACCTCTTTCCACACACATCACTTGCATGCCCCACAAAACATTCTTTCATCAACCCCCATTCCTCCCCTAACTCCCCAACTTCTCTTTCTTTCACCCTGTCATATGCCACTCTCAACCTGTCCTGATATTCCTGTCTCTTCTCTGGCTTTTTCAACTCTTCCACCTTCACTATTTCCCTTCTACATCCCCCCACACTATTTCCCCACTCTTTTGCTACTACCACTTTTGCTTCAATTAAAAAATGATCAGACATCCCAGCAGCCACACCCCTGAATGCATGTACATCTTTCACTCTACCAACCATGCTCTTTGCTACCAACACATAATCCATCAATGCTCTTTCTTTCACTCTTCCATTTGCCACTCTCATCCATGTATACTTCTTTATTAAATTCTTCTTAAATAAACTATTCCTATCACCAACTCTTGCTCCACACACATATCTAACAGTCTCTCGCCACTCACATTCCCACCTGGTACCCCATACTTTCCTACAACACCTTCTATCTCTCCATCACCCACTCTGGCATTCAAGTCACCCAACACAACTACATAGTTCCTTCTACTCAGACCATCCACACATCTAGTTAACTCATTCCAGAACTCATCCCGCTCTTCCTCACTTCTCTCACATCCTGGCCCATTAGCACTAACATAAACCCAACATTCCCTTCCTATCCTAGCCCTCACCCACATCAGCCTAGCTGACACTTCTTTCCATTCCACTACCTTATTTACCATCCATTCAATCAGCAATAATGCCACACCTTCTCTCGCTCTCCCCCTTTCAACCCCAGACACCCTACCCGTCACATCACCAAATGCCACTTCTCCTTTTCCTTTCATCTTCGTCTCACACAATGCCAATATATCCATCCTCCTCCTACCAAACATATATCCAATCTCACATCTTTTGCTCTCTATCGTACTACAACCACGCACATTTAGACACCCCAAAACTAGAGTTTGGGGAGAAGTTATTCTCCCTTTACTCCCCTTCTTCTTTGACGTCTCGCAGGAGGTTGATACTAAGGGGGGATTCCTAGTACCCCCGCCCCGTCCACTTTTAGTCGCATTTTACGACAGGAAGGGAATACGGTGAGGCTATTCTTTGATATTGTGCCCGCCCCACAGGGAAAATATAAGTTTTTAAGCAGTAACTATTAGTGATATCATATTATATATATATATATATATATATATATATATATATATATATATATATATATATATATATATATATATATATATATAATAGAGAAAATGTAAGTTTTTAAGCAGTAACTATTAGTGATATTATATATATATATATATATATATATATATATATATATATATATATATATATATATATATATATATATATATATATATATATATATATATATATATATATATATATATATATATATATATATATATATATATATATATATATATATATATATATATATATATATATATATATATATATATATATATATATATATATATATATAATAGAGAAAATGTAAGTTTTTAAGCAGTAACTATTAGTGATATTATATATATATATATATATATATATATATATATATATATATATATATATATATATATATATATATATATATATATATATATATATATATATATATATATATATATATATATCTATATATATATATATATATATATATATATATATATATATATATATATATATATATATATATATATATATATATATATATATATATATATATTATGAGTGTGATGCCAGGACAGGCAAAAAAAAAAAAAATAAAATAATACAACCCTCATCGGGCCTGGGCACGAAGGATACATAAAGTAAAGAGAAACAGAGATGGAGAGTGTAATGACTTGTCAGCTGTGAAGGGATATATATATATATATATATATATATATATATATATATATATATATATATATATATATATATATATATATATATATATTGTGGAGGATTTCCTGTGTGTTAATACCCTTTGATCTTATAACCCCCTAAATTCGGAAATCCTGACACGGCTTCAGTAGAGGCCTACCACGATCTCAAAATTAAATCCTCTACCAATAACATATAAATAATATTACATGCATAGACATACATGCAAATATTTTTTAAGGGGGTTTATGAACTGCTGATATGTGAATATTTAAATAAACTCTCCTCACCTTAAATTAAAACTTCCTCATACAAAATAATACATTTTCTAACATACATTCTACCTACGAGTGTTCAATTAAATGAGCTCATTCTGTCCTTCACACGTAGTTATAGATATTGTTAGAAATAAATAAATCTGTACTTATCTATCCGGATAACCCTGATGTCGTCAGCAATCACGGGACTCCGAATCAAAAACGTATATTCTGATCCACGGATCTCTATCACGTTCTTCTACTTGAGTGTCTCGTAACGCCCCACAATAACAACAAACTTTTTGTGGGCATATGCACCATCAATAATCACGGTAGCAAATGTATTTCATAAATATTAATTACGACTGTGTTCACGCACCATAATTATGTCACAAACATGAGTGTCTCGTAGCATCTCACGAGGACAACTAAGAATAAACTTATAAGTACTGTCAATAAACACAGTAAAAATGAGTGTCTCGTAGCATCTCACGACAGCAACTAACTTCCTTGTAACGCTTCTTTCTTTAAACAGGCGAAGCAATAAGCGTTATCAAGGAGGTGAAGGGTTAATGGCTAAAATCCATTAGTGACCTACATTCCTTTCTCCAAGTCTGCTACAGCCAGCCTTCATAATAAACTACACATTATGCATACGACTATGCGTGTATACATGATAGAAATTAATAAGTACACATACTAAGTCTAAAAGTATACATTCATGCACTTACATTACAATAAACGAAACTATATGCAAAGCAACACTCACATAATGTACGTAGAAATAAACTGTCTTGAAATATATTCAAGACATCTATATATATATATATATATATATATATATATATATATATATATATATATATATATATATATATATATATATATATATATATATATGTATGTATGTATGTATGTATGTATGTATGTATGTATGTATGTATGTATGTATGTATGTATGTATGTATGTATGTATGTATATATATATATATATATATATATATATATATATATATATATATATATATATATATATATATATATATATATATATATATATATATATATATATATATATATATATATATATATATATATATATATATATGTCTTGAATATATATCAAGACAGTTTATTTCTACGTACATAATGTAAGTGTTGTTTTGCATATAGTTTCGTTTATTGTAATGTAAGTGCATGAGTGTATACTTTTAGACTTAGTATGTGAACTTATTAATTTCTATCATGTATTCACGTATAGTCGTATGTATAATGTGTAGTTTATTATGAAGGCTGGCTGTCGCAGACTTGGAGAAAGGAATGTAGGTCACCAAAGGATTTTAGCCATTAACCCTTCACCTCCTTGATAACGCTTATTACCTCGCCCGTTAAAAACAAAGAAGCGTTACAAAAAGTTACTTGCCGTCGTGAGATGCTACGAGGCACTCATTTTTACGGTGTTTATTGACAGTACTTATAAGTTTATTCTTAGTTGTCCTCGTGTGATGCTACGAGACACTCATGTTTTGGATGTGTAAAATCGGTCGTAGCTGAGATTTATGAAATACATTTGCTACCGTGATTATTGATGGTGCATATACGCCCACAAAAAGTTTGTTGACCAAAAGTTTGTTGTTCTCGTGGGGCGTTACGAGACACTCAAGTAGAAGAACGTGATAGAGATCCGTGGATCAGAAGATATGTTTTTGATTTGGAGTCCCGTGATTGCTGATGACATCAAGGTTATCCGTATAGATAAGTACAGATTAACCTTATTTCTAACAATATTTATATCTATGTGTGAGGGACAGAATGAGCTCATTTAACTGAACACTCGTAGGTAGAATGTATGTTAGAAAATTTATTAATCTGTATGAGGAAGTTTTAATTTAATGTGAGGAGAGTTTATTTAAATATTCACATATCAGCAGTTCATAAACCCCCTTATAAAATATTTACATGTATGTCTATGCATGTAATATTAATTATATATTATTGGTAGAGGATTTAAATTTGAGATCGTGGTAGGCCTCTACTGAAGCCGTGTCAGGATTTCCGAATTTAGGGGGTTATAAGATCAAAGGGTAAATAACACACAGGAAATCCTCCACAGATTTTGGTCCTTCGAGCCGGATGAGACTTAGTGAAGTAATGGTGAAAATAGTGTACATTTTAGATAAGCTCCCACCTTGTAAGAAGTTAGTGTAAAACTCTACAGTTAAAACTGTCCACATTTCAGCGAAAAAAGGGAGGAGCATTGCATGTATTTGCATAAATATTGCGAATATAACTTTAATATTTAAGTGGTTGTTGAAATAAATAAGAGAATCTTTTTCCCACGTGGATAGAGCGTTTCTCTATCTATGGAAACGAAATATACTTTCGTAGTTGAGAATCCATTAAGTAATTTGGATATTAGTACCCAATTTTGGCTGGGTGAACAGTGGTTTGTAGGGATTTGTGTGTTTACATATTTCCCATTTAACGATGTCTAGAATGTCGTATTGATTCCTTTGTTTACGTAAATAAACAGAAGGTAGTGACCCACCTACTGCTAGGTGCACAGTGTCGTTTATTTGAGGAACAGTGTGGTTTGCATTACACTTTCCATTTACTGTTGCTGACTGAACAGTGTCGATTAATTGATGAATAGTGTGTTTTACACTTTGAGGATTGGCGTCATAATTGACGTAATTAAATAACTGTATGTTATTATCTTGAAATATTGGAAGATTGTCCTTTGATACTCTTTACAGAGTGATTGTTTGTTGCATTGTGGATGCATAAAGAAGATCGTGGGTTCTTTGATGATAAAATTGCATCAACTATTTGTTTGTTGTTTTATGTTCTATTTGCTTTCTCATTATGTCGGTTAAACCTGAGGCATTACAACACCTTCGGGAATTGGTTCAACGTGATTGTGTTCAGTGTCAAACAGAGCTTGCCAAAGATGATGAGACACTTGTTGTTAATTATTTAGAAAGATGTCATCATACGCTAACAGAAAGATTCGGAAGATATGATAGGAAATATGAAGAATATGTCGAGAATAAGCCCCTTAAAAGGGATTCTGAAGAGGAGGATACAGAACATGACAATTTAGCTGAAACAGTAAATGATATTAGCTTTGCTGTCCTAGAATGGAATCGTAAGTTAGGAACTCCGAAGAGTACTCGAGCTCCTAGTTCCGAGAGTTCAAGCCTTCCCAGTGGGCAACCCACACCTAAATTTCCTGAAGTAAAAATACCACAGTTCTCTGGAAACTATGATGAATGGAACGAGTTTTGGGATACGTTTGATAGTTTAGTACATAGTACTTCTATGGCAACTATGACAAAGTTTACCATCTTGAGAAATGCCCTTAAAGGAGATGCAAAAGACACCATAAAGGGATATCCTGTTGCTAGTGAGAGTTATGATGAATGCATTCAACAGCTACAAGCTGTTTATACCAGTAAGGACAGAATTGTACGAAATTTAATGGGGTAATTATTAAAAATACCAACTCCCTCTTCTAATTATTCATCACTTTTTAAGTTCAAGCAGGAAGTAGAAGCTGTAAACGTTTGTCCTAATAAGCATAAATCATGGCTTCCAGATTATTGTTACAAGATGGGTGCCAGTCGGCTCAATCAATATAAACATTAGAAACCAACAACGGGTATAAGTACAATGAAAACAAAAGAGGTGCGATAAAGGGAATAACCTTATTATAAATAAAGGATTAGATCACTTATATCATAATATTCCTTTCCCCTAGAATTTGCAATTCAACGCATATAAAAAATAAATCATCAACTTTTTAAAACAAGGCACAAATGAAAATTGTATATAAGGAGTTCAAAACACTATTTACAAATTAAGATAATCAGGGGGCTTGGTATTTCTCTGAGAC
>JAXCGZ010021667.1:0-35001 GCA_037179515.1 Halocaridina rubra | reverse complement strand
TAAGGGCAGCATATGCATTCTTATCAAATGTAAGGGTAGCCTTCAGGCACATGGACAAGGAAATGTTCAGAAATATTTATGTAACCTATGTGAGGCCAAAACTCAAATATGCAGCCCCCTTTTGGAATCCGCACTTGAAAAAGCACATAGCTAAGCTTGAAAAAGTTCAAAGACATGCCACGAAACTGGTGCCAGAAATAAGCAATCTCGGTTATGATGAGAGGCTGAGGGAATTAGACTTGCCATCACTCGAAGCTAGAAGAGTAAGGGGGGATATGGTGACAGTCTTTAAATTCCTTCATGGTTATGATAGAGTGGATAGGGATCGATATTTCGATATGGCTGGCTCTAGAACTAGAGGTCATAGTTTGAAGCTTCGTAAGAAAACTTCTTTGCAGGATGTAAGGAAATACTTTTTCAGTGTAAGAGTAATTGATAATTGGAATTGGCTAAGCGAGGAGGTAGTTAATGCTATCTCAATCCATAGTTTTAAGGACAGGTACGATAAATATCACTAAGTCTAAAATGGAACCGATCAGGAGACGGGAAGATACGAGCTTTGGGCTCTTTCCCGTAAACACAATTAGGTAATCACATACGAACATACATACATACATACACATATATATATATATATATATATATATATATATATATATATATATATATATATATATATATATATATATATATATATATATATATATATATATATATATATATATATATATATATATATATATATATATATATATATATATATATATATATATATATATATATATATATATATATATATATATATATATATATATATATATATATATATATATATATATATATATATATATATATATTATATATATATATATATATATATATATATATATATATATATATATATATATATATATATATATATATATATATATATATATATATATATATATACATACAGTAATCCCCCCCTTATCGCGGTAGTTCGGTTCCGGGACCCGGCGCGAGACAGGAAAACCGCGAAGTAGGATCAGCCTATATGTACATAGATATTTTAATTTATTTTTACCTTTACACTGTATAAACCCTCCCTGTACTGTTAACAAACCACCCTTTACTTTATAAACAACAGCATGCAACGTAAATTTATATGAAAGTGATAGATAAAATTACGGTGAATGAAGTGGTAATTACATGACATACTTATGTACATATGTATTTTACAATTATTTTTACGTTTACGTACTGTATAAACCCTTCCTGCACTGTTAAAAAAAACACCCTTTACATTATAAATAACAGCAAGCAGCGTGAATTTTTATGAAAGTGATAGATAAAATTACGGTGAATGAAGTGGTAATTACATGACATACTCATGTACATAGGTATTTTACAATAATTTTTACGGTTGCATACTGTATAAACCCTCCCTGCATTGTTAAAAAAAAATACCCTTTACATTATAAATAACAGCAAGCAACGTAAATTTTTATGAAAGTGATAGGAAAACTTACCTTGCATGAGGTGATGATGACGTGACATACATAGGTATTTTACAATTATTTTTACGTTTATGTATTGTATAAACCCTCCCTGCACTGTTAAAAAAGCACCCTTTACATTATAAATAACAGCAAGCAACGTAAATTTTTATGAAAGTGATAGGAAAAGTTACCGTGAATGAGGTGATGATGACGTGACATACACAGGTATTTTACAATTATTTTTACGTTTACTTACTGTATAAACCCTCCCTGCACTGTTAAAAAAACACCCTTTACATTATAAATAACAGCATGCAACGTTAATTTACATGAAAGTGATAGATAAAATTACAGTGAATGAAGTGGTAATTACATGACATACTCATGTACATAGGTATTTTACAATTATTTTTACGTTTACGTACTGTATAAAAAAACCCTCCCTGCACTGTTAAAAAAGCACCCTTTACATTATAAATAACAGCAAGCAATGTAAATTTTTATGAAAGTGATAGGAAAAGTTACCGTGAATGAGGTGATGATGACGTGACATACACAGGTATTTTACAATTATTTTTACGTTTACTTACTGCATAAACCCTCCCTGCACTGTTAAAAAAACACTCTTTACATTATAAATAACAGCAAGCAATGTAAATTTACATGAAAGTGATAGATAAATTACGGTGAATGAAGTGGTATTCACATGACATACTCATGTACATGGGTATTTTACAATTATTATAAATAACAGCACGCAACCTAAATTTATATGTACGTGATAGGTAAACTTACCGTGAATGAGGTGATGATGATCTTTCTTGACCCCGGAGGAAATTATTTCGCAGCCAATAAAAGCTTTACGGCTGCTTTTTGGGGGAGAAGAACATGGTGATGGGGAGCTGCTGTCGATGTTTCTTCATTTGTTGGAAGATGGTATGGTAAGGAATCATGGCATCGTCGAGAAAATTACAGAAGGTCACCGAACAAACCATATTATCGTCATATTCCTGCGAGAGTTGTTGGAGTGCTTTAAAATGTTCATACATGGCTGCCAAACGTTCAAGTGTAAGGCCAGGTTCTTCAATTTCTTCGTGCGTTTCCTCAAGTTCTTCCTCTTCTTCGCTCGCTGATTTTGTCATATCTTCCAAGTCTTCATCACTCAAAGGCTGCGAGTGGCAGTTAATCAGTTCATTCACACCTTCGGGAGTCATATCTTTAAAGCCTTCTCCTCCTAGCAATGCAGCCAACTTCACAGCTTTCGCAACTGCCGCCTTCTGCACTTCGCCAGGAGCAAATCCCTTGTAGTTGTGGATGACTTCGGGCCACAATTTCTTCCAGCTGGCATTGATTGTGGCCGACTTCATCTCTTTGATTGCATTCTGAATATTTGTAGGCATGTGGCAATCGTGTAATTACGCCAGTATGTCTTCACTGAGAAGTCTTTGTCCAAATCCATGGCTTCAACAAGGTTTGCCAGGGCATTTCGTATGTAGAGGGCCTTGAACGCACGAATAACGCCTTGATCCATAGGCTGAATCAGTGACGTCGTTTTCGGTGGCAGCAACTCAACTTGAACACCGTCATATTGGAGATTGGTTGCGTGGCCACCAGCATTATCCATCAAAAGAAGGACTTTAAATTCAAGGCCTTTTTCTGCTAGATAAAGTTTTACCTGAGGGATAAAGCATTGGTGAAACCAGTCCGATGAGAGGCTTTTCGTGATCCATGCCTTAGGGTTATGCATCCAATACACTGGCAGCAGATTCTTATTCTTGTTCTTCAAAGCCCTAGGATTCTTTGACTTGTAGATAAGCCCAGGCTTTAACATGAAGCCCGCAGCATTCCCGCACATGATGAGGGTAACGCGATCTTTGTGCACTTTAAATCCCGGGGCTTTAGCTTCGTCCTTGAAGAGAAAAGTGCGAGATGGCATTCTCTTCCAAAATAAGCCAGTCTCATCCATGTTGAAGACTTGCTCAGGAACATATTCGAATCCCTTTGGCGTTAATTTTCTTGAGCCGTTCGTGACGTAATTTTTTGCGGCAGCTGTATCTGCAGAGGCAGCTTCGCCATGCACTGAAACGCTTTTTAGGCCATAGCGTTTTTGAAATTTGAAGAACCATCCCTTGGTAGCAACGAACGGATGTATCCTCGATGGAGAATCGCTGGAGGGTCCTGGTTGTGGGACGTCGATATCTACTTCTCTCTCCTCCTCTCCATGGTCACCACTGTCGTCATCGGGTTCATTTGCATTGAATGTCTCATACAGCTTCTTCGCCTTTGTTTGTATGATATTGGTGTCTAAGCTGATGTTTTTCTTTCTGCAATCAGCAATCCACAGGGCCAAAGCAACTTCCATCCGCACTACTGCCTTATTGCGAGATGTTACGACCCTCTTTGCTGATTTATCAAAAGAAATGCTCGCTGTTTTCCTGATCTTTGCCTCGTCCTTTTTAATGTAGCGAACAGTAGATTCATTGAGGCCATAATAGCGGCTGACATCCACAAACCTTTTTCCTTCTTTCAACATATCTAAGAGTTTCACTTTTTCTACAATGGTTAACATTTTCCTTTGCAGCTTAGGCTGACTACCAGAAGCCTTAGAAGGTGAAGGACGTTTGGGAGTCATTGCAAAGGTTAAATTACGCGTGAAAACACAATCTCAAGCAAAATGTATTAATAAGCACAACGAGAACGGCGCACACGTAAGTTAGACTGAGCGTGTGAGGCGGCACATTGGAAATTGGAGGGAAAAGCAAACTGCAATGAAAAAGCCAATCAGACCCCATGATACAGAAAATATTGAAAAACAATTCTGAGATTCGTCGTCTCTCGACCTTTCAGCCAATAGCATTCCATGAACTATCTCACGTAGGTGAGAGTCTTTTCGTTTTCCGAAACGTTGATAGCGGTATCGTATTTTATTTGGTGCAATGCTGTTAGTACTTTATGTTTTTTTATTATTTTTTACTGTTTTATTATTCTTAGGCTAGGAAATACTTGTTTTATCAATAAAATAATGAACATTTTAATATTCAGTAGGTCACGTAGGTGAGAGCCTTAGCGTTTTCCGAAACATGATACCGGTATCGTATTTTTCACGGCACTATACTGTTAGTACTGTATTTATTTTATTTTACTATTATTTACTGTTTTATTATTCTTAGGCTAGGAAATATTTGTATTATCTATAAAATAATGAAAATGTTAATATTCACTAGGGCACGTAGGTGAGAGCCTTTGCGTTTTCCGAAACACTGATACTGGTATCGTATTTTACGTGGTGCAATACTGTTAGTATTTATGTTTTTTACTATTTTTTACTGTTTTATTATTCTTAGGCTAAGAAATACGTTTTTTTTATCAATAAAATCATGAAACTACTGGAAATGTAAATATATATGCTAGCTCACGTAGCTGCGACCCCAGTACATTGTATGCTATCGGACACTATTTCGCATGATGCAATACTGAGTTCTACTGTACGTACATGCTGTATATCTATATTTTTACTATTTTTTACTCTTTTATTATTCGTAGGCTGGGAAATTAATTTTTTTTATCAATTAAATAATGAAATTTTTTTTTTCAATTAAAAAAATTAAAATACTGAAAATTTTTATTTTTTCAATATTTTAATATTTTTGCATATACCCAAAAAATAAAATAATAATTTCCCCCCCCCAAAAAACGCGATACAATGAGAACGTGAACCAAGAAATGCGATACAGCGGGGGATCACTGTATATATATATATATATATATATATATATATATATATATATATATATATATATATATATATATATATATATATATATATATATATATATATATATATATATATGGAATCTCTTGACATCTAGTTTTCACAAAAGGCATCTAAGAAAACTGCAAAATATACACTTGCTTGAAGAAACGTCATGCATTGAATATCCCAGTTGAAGAGTCACAATTCTCTTCCAGAATTGATTCTATGACATAAGTTTCTCGAAGGCTTGGAGTACGAGCTTTCAGAAGAGAGTATTGTTACTCTTCAGCTGGCATATTCGATGCATGATGTTTCTTCAATCAAATGTATAATTTGCTGTTTTCTCCGATGCCTTTTGTGAATACTAGATGTCAGGATTTTCCCTTTCTACATTACATACCGGATTCCTCGGACAGGCACCGAGGAACAATTAAGTTAAAGCACTGGTTATCGAAGACTTCTCCTTTGAAAAAAATACTTTACTCCTGTGCAAGCGGAGCTTCCCAACCATCGTCTTATTCAATGAGGGTTCCATCTACCAATAATACTTCTTTTGCTCAACGATGGAGGCTTGAAGCCTCTGATAGCTCGCACTCTAAGTCTTCGAGAAACTTATGTCAAAGAATCATTTCTGGAAGAGAGTATTGTTACTCTTCAACTGGGATTTTCGATGCATGATATTTCTTTAAGCAAGTGTATACTTTGAAGTTTTCTCAGATGACTTTTGTGAATATATATATATATATATATATATATATATATATATATATATATATATATATATATATATATATATATATATATATATATATATATATATATATATATATATATATATATATATATATATTATATATATATATATATATATATATATATATATATATATATATATATATATATATATATATATATATATATATATATATATATATATATATATATATATATATATATATATATATATATACATATATATACATCACCTAACGTTGTTAATTGGTTCCAGGAGAGACGACTTAAGTCGAAAAACGACTTATATCGGATTAGCTTGTCTCTAGGCTAGCCTAGATATACAGATTTACTATAGTAGTAGTATAGTTGGGTGGGATATGCCTTTTGCAATGGCTCCCAAGTCTTGGTATTGCTTTTCTAAACTGTTTGTTCGGTTTTTATTATTTGATTTCTTTTTCTACAAATTATTTTTATAATTTTTTTTCTTTCTTTGACGTCTTTTTCACTACAATATCTAAATAACAATATATTAGCAATTATTTCAATTTTCTTTTCTATATATGGTTGTGCTAAAAATCTATATTCTGTTCTTATTTGTGCATATGTTTCACAAAATAGTAGAAAATGTTCTAGGCTCTCTTCACATTGTTCACACGTTGGGCAGGTAGTATCTTTATTTTTAAATTTATGTACAGTAAACAAATTAATGAACTCTATTATGCCGTAGGCAACAGGCTTTAATGGGGGCTAGTGTTGCCAGATAAAGCCGATGTTTTTATTTTCAAATGCATGGTACATTTTAAGATACATATTAATTACAAGATGGTAGTACTGTAATTTAAATAAAATTGTACTTCATCTTTAAGATATTTGAAATAACTTACCAACTTACATGAATGTTTTTTATATTTATAATTTTTCTCATTTATGTATTCTGGCAACACTGATGGTGGCAGAGAGGATGAGGATGCAGACGTTTTGTCACACTAAGGAAACATATCTCTCTTCACTTGGAATCCTTCAACTTTTTGGCAGTGAGGCAACATGGCTTCAGAGAAGGTAGATCAACAGTAACAAACTTATTAGAATTTTATGATGAGGTAAGCCAAATATTACAGGAAAGAGAGGGCTGGGCAGATTGCATATTCCTAGACTTCCAGAAAGCGTTTGACACTGTTCCACATGGGAGACTTATTAGGAAGCTGCAATCAATGGCTAGAATAGGTGGAAATGTTTTGGAATGGATAAAAACTTACTTAGAAGGAAGGGAACAGAGGGTTAGAGTAAGACACTCAGTGTCTGAATGGAGAAGAGTTAGTAGTGGAGTTCCACAGGGTTCAGTTTTAGGGCCACTTTTGTTCCTTGTATATGTAAATGACCTACCAGAGTCTGTAAATTCATTCATGAATATGTTTGCAGATGATGCAAAGATTGTGAAGAAAGTAAAAAACGAGAACAATGGTAGAGAACTTCAGGAGGATCTACATAATCTGCATGAGTGGTCAGAAAAGTGGCTAATGAAATTCAATACTTCAAAATGTAAGGTAATGAGAATGGGTACAAGTGCAAGAAGGCCCAAGCTTGACTACTCGGTGGCTGGAGTACAACTTCAAGAGACAGAAAATGAGAGAGATCTAGGAGTAAACATACTGGCAGATTTGTCTCCAGAAATACATATAAATGGCATAGTAAGGGCAGCATATGCATTCTTATCAAATGTAAGGGTAGCCTTCAGGCACATGGACAAGGAAATGTTCAGAAATATTTATGTAACCTATGTGAGGCCAAAACTCGAATATGCAGCCCCCTTTTGGAATCCGCACTTGAAAAAGCACATAGCTAAGCTTGAAAAAGTTCAAAGACTTGCCACGAAACTGGTGCCAGAAATACGCAATCTCAGTTATGATGAGAGGCTGAGGGAATTAGACTTACCATCACTCGAAGCTAGAAGAGTGAGGGGGGGATATGGTGACAGTCTTTAAATTCCTTCATGGTTATGATAGAGTGGATAGGGATCAATATTTTGATATGGCTGGCTCTAGAACTAGAGGTCATAGTTTGAAGCTTCGTAAGAAAACTTCTTTGCAGGATGTAAGGAAATACTTTTTCAGTGTAAGAGTAGTTGATAATTGGAATTGGCTAAGCGAGGAGGTAGTTAATGCTATCTCAATCCATAGTTTTAAGGACAGGTATGATAAGTATCTCTAAGTATAAAATGGAACCGATCAGGAGACGGGAAGATACGAGCTTTGGGCTCTTTCCCGTAAACACAATTAGGTGATCAATTAGGTAATCACTTACGTATCAGTTGATGCGCCCGCACACGCTATTTCCCTGACAATATTATATTAAAAATATGGTTGCTGTTTGTTCTTAATGCTTTTGTCAATTTCTTCATAATATCAATTCAGAACAATAGCGGTTTCGCGGGAATGACGAGTGACGACGTCTAACGGTAGGTATTGGAACTACTGTACGTATTTTAATAAGATATTTATATACTTTTATTCTTATTTATTGTACAATAACATAACTTTATGTGCTTTTGTTTTTATATATAGCATTGGGATCCATATCCTTGAACAAAGAAAGTCCTTTTCGATAAATGCAAATGCTTGCTGCATTCTTATTCTTATTCGTATTCGTATTATTATTATTATTATTATTGTTATTATTATTATTATTATTATTATTATTATTATTATTATTATTATTATTATTATTATTATTGTTATTATTATTATTTTTTATTACTATTATTATTATGATGAGTGACGACGCCTAGCGGTAGATATTGGAACTACTGTATGTATTTTAATAAGATATTTATATGCTTTTATTCTTATTTATTATACAATAACATGATTTTATGTGCTTTTGTTTTTATTTATAGCACTGGGATCCATATCCTCGAACAAAGACATTCATTTTCGATAAATGAAAATGCCTGCTGCATTCTTATTCTTATTCTTATTCGTTTTCGTATTCTTATTCTTATTATTATTATTATTATTATTATTATTATTATTATTATTAATATTATTATGAGTGACGATGCCTAACGGTAGATATTGGAACTACTGTACGTATTTTAATAAGATATTTATGTGCTTTTATTCTTATTTATTGTACAATAACATGATTTTATGTGCTTTTGTTTTTATTTATAGCATTGGGATCCATATCCTCGAACAAAGAAAGTCCTTTTCGATAAATGCAAATGCCTGCTGCATTCTTATTCTTATTCGTATTATTATTATTATTATTATTATTATTATTATTATTATTATTTTTATTGTTATTATTATTATGACAAGTGACGACGCCTAACGGTAGATATTGGAACTACTGTACGTATTTTAATAAGATTTTATATGCTTTTATTCTTATTATTGTACAATAACATGATTTTATGTGCTTTTGTTTTTCTTTATTGTACAATAACATGATTTCATTTGCTTTTAGTGGTTTTCTAGTGATATTATGATTCCAGTATTTGTAGTGGACAGACGTAAAGTTGATTATAATGACGTAAACTTTATTTTTATTTTTTTTTTATTTTTCCATATATTTTTTTGTAAACCGATGTATAATCGAGAACGACTTAACTTGAAACGACTTAAGCCAAGGTATGCCTGTATATATATATATATATATATATATATATATATATATATATATATATATATATATATATATATATATATATATATATATATATATATATATATATATATATATATATATATATATATGAATAATTTTTTTACCCCTACCGGGACTCGAACCTAGGACTTACGATTACTAAGTCAAGGTGCTACCACTACACCACAGAAGGTTAAAAGGAATCCAACCTTATAGCTTATATCTGCTATACTTAGGAATGAACGCATTCTAACTGAATGCCACTATGTTCATATTACGGATACCCCAACCTCACTCGTGGCTTCATTATAGCATTTAATTCAAGTCCCAATCTCTTTCGGGCCATGAAATAACCAAGCAAGCACATTACATATGTGAAAACATGAATAATTTTTTTACCCCGAACAGGACTCGAACCTAGGACTTATGATTACTAAGTCAAGGCGCTATCACTACACCACAGAAGGTAAAAAGGAATCCAACCTTATAGCTTATATCTGCTATGCTTAGCAATGAACGCATTCTAACTGAATGCCACTATGTTCATATTACGGATTCCCCAACCTCACTCGTGGCTTCATTGTAGCATTTAATTTAAGTCCCAATCTCATTCGGGCCATGAAATAACCAAGCAAGCACATTACATATTTGAAAACATGAATAATCTTTTTACCCCGACCGGAACTCGAACCTAGGACTTATGATTACTAAGTCAAGGCGCTACCACTACACCACAGAAGGTTAAAAGGAATCCAACTTTATAGCTTATATCTGCTATACTTAGGAATGAACGCATTCTAACTGAATGCCACTATGTTCATATTACGGATTCCCCAACCTCACTCGTGGCTTCATTATAGCATTTAATTCAAGTCCCAATCTCATTCGGTCCATGAAATAACCAAGCAAGCACATTACATATGTGAAAACATGAATAATTTTTTTACCCCGACCGGGAGTCAAACCTAGGACTTATGATTACTAAGTCAAGGCGCTACCACTACACCACAGAAGGTTAAAAGGAATCCAACCTGGCATTCAGTTAGAATGCGTTCATTCCTAAGTATAGCAGATATAAGCTATAAGGTTGGATTCCTTTTAACCTTCTGTGTTGTAGTGGTAGCACCTTGACTTAGTAATCATAAGTCCTAGGTTCGAGTCCCGGTCGGGGTAAAAAAAATTATTCATGTTTTCACATATGTAATGTGCTTGTTTGGTTATTTCATGGCCCGAATGAGATTGGGACTTGAATTAAATGTTATAATGAAGCCACGATTGAGGTTGGGGAATCCGTAATATGAACATAATGGCATTCAGTTAGAATGCGTTCATTCCTAAGTATAGCAGATATAAGCTATAAGGTTGGATTCCTTTTAACCTTCTGTGGTGTAGTGGTAGCGCCTTGACTTAGTAATCATAAGTCCTAGGTTCGAGTCCTGGTAGGGGTAAAAAAATTATTCATGTTTTCACATATGTAATGTGCTTGCTTGGTTATTTCATGGCCCGAATGAGATTGGGACTTGAATTAAATGCTATAATGAAGCCACGAGTGAGAATGGGGAATCCGTAATATGAACATAGTGGCATGCAGTTAGAATGCGTTCATTCCTAAGTATAGCAGATATAAGCTATAAAGTTGGATTCCTTTTAACCTTCTGTGGTGTAGTGGTAGCACCTTGACTTAGTAATCATAAGTCCTAGGTTCGAGTTCTGGTCGGGGTGAAAAAATTATTCATGTTTTCACATATGTAATGTGCTTGCTTGGTTATATATATATATATATATATATATATATATATATATATATATATATATATATATATATATATATATATATATATATATATATATATATATATATATATATATATATATATATATATATATATATATATATATATATATATATATATATATATATATATATATATATATATATATATATATATATATATATATATATATATATATATATATACAGTGATCCTTCGCTCTATCGCGTTTCTTGCCTCGCGAATTCACTGTACCGCGATTTTTTTTTGGCAATTTTTTCTTTTGGGGGTATATGCAAAAATATTAAAATATTAACAAAATAAAAATTTTCAGTATTTATATTTTTTTTATTGAAAAATAAATTTAATTATTTAATTGATGAAAAAAAAATTATTTCCCAGCCTATGAATAATAAAACAGTAAAAAATAGTTAAAAACATAAATTTAGATATATAACTCATAGTATTGCATCATGTGAAATACTGTCCGATAGCGTACAATGTATTGGGGTCGCACCTACGTGAGCTAGCATATATATTAAAGTTGCCAGTAGTTTTATGATTTTGTTGATAAAAAACGCATTTCTTAGCCTAAGAATAATAAAACAGTAAAAAATAGTAATAAAAATATATACTAACAGTATTGCACCATGTAAAATATGATACCGCTATCAGCGTTTCGGAAAACGAAAAGGGTCGAACCTATGTGAGATAGTACATATTTAAATTTTCATTATTTTATTGATAAAACAAGTATTTCCTAGCCTAAGAGTAATAAAACAGTAAAAAATACTAAAAAACATAAATTTAGATATATAACTCGCAGTATTGCATCATGTGAAATACTGTACAATAGCGTTCAATGTATTGGGGTCGCACCTACGTGAGCTAGCATATATATTAAAATTTCCAGTAGTTTCATGATTTTATTGATACAAAAGTGTATTTCTTAGCCTAAGAATAATAAAACAGTAAAAAATAGTAAAAAACATAAATACTAACAGTAATGCACCATGTAAAATACGATACCGGTATCAGCGTTTCGGACAAAGGCTTGCACCTACGTGAGATAGTTCATGGAATGCTATTGGCTGAAAGAGTGAGAGATCTGTATCATGGGGTCTGATTGACTTTTTCATTGAAGTCTGGTTCTCCTACCGTCTTCCATTGTCTCGCCTCACTCGTTCAGTCTAACTCACGTGTGAGCCGTTCACGTTGTGCTTATTAATACGTTTTGCTTGTGATTTATTTTCTTCACTTTTTCAACCTCCGCAATGCCTCCCAAGCATCCTTCATCTTCTAAGGCTTCTGGTAGTGAGCCTAAGCGGCAAAGGAAGATGTTAACCATAACGGATAAGGTAAAACTCTTAGATATGTCGGCCGCTATTTTGGCCTCAATGAATAACAGCTGTAAAACTGTTATTGGCTGCGGAATAATTTCCTTTGGCGTCTACAAACTCGTTACCACCTCATTCATAGTAAGTTTACCTATCACGTACATATAAATTTATGTTGCATGCTGTTATTTATAAAGTAGAGGGTGGTTTTTTAACAGTGCAGGGAGGGTTTATACAGTTTATACAGTGTACACGTAAAAATAAATTAAAATATCTATGCACATATAGGGTGATCCTACTCCGCGAAATTCCTGTCTCGCGCCGGGTCCCGGAACCGAACCTTCGCGATAATCGAAGGAACACTTATATATATGCACCTAGTTCTCAGAATAACGCGGAGATAGGTTCTTAAAAGTGACGAGTAAATGGAAAATCGCATGATAAAAAGAGTCATTTTCCATAGGAAATAATGATAAAGGGCATAGCTTGTTCCACAACCGTCCATAGACACACTATACCAAAGATATATGATAAGTAAAACATATTTTATAAGTACAGTAACCCCTCGTTTATTGCGGGGGTTCGGTTCCGGGACCAACCGCGATAGATGACTTTCTGCGAAGTAGGATCACCCTATATACATAGGCAATTTACATTTATTTTTACGTTTACTGTATAAACCCTCCCTGTACTGTTAACAAACCATTCTTTACTATATTAATAACAGTGTGCAAGTGTAAATGTGAAGGTGATAGGTAAACTTATCGTGAATGAGGTGGTAATGACATGGCATCGTCAAGAAGATTGCAGAAAGTCACCGAATGAACCATACTATCATCATGTTCTTTTGAGAGTTGTTAGAGTGCTTTCATGTGTTCATACATGGCTGCCAGACGTTCAAGTGTAAGGCCAGGTTCTTCGATTTCTTCGTGGCTAAGTTACGAAATGAAATGAATATACTTATGAAAACCCTTGATCATTATGAAAAATATGGAAGTGGAGAGGCCAAGTATCCTATCTGATATTTTGAAATATACTTTGGACTTTGAACAAACTGGTCTCAATTCAGGTCAGTCTTCAGAAACCAATTGTGTTCCTTCTCCTTCTATGATGGAAGTGCATGGCATTGAAAACTGTGAAAATTATACTAATGCTCCCCCAGTAGAGGAAATTTCTTGTAAATCAGACGTTAAAGAAGATCTGCAGAAGCCGTTTTAAATTAAAGAGGAGTCTGGTGAGGCAAAGGAAATGATACTGATGCTCCCCCAGTAGAGGAAATCTCTTGTAAATCAGACGTTAAAGAAGATATGCAGGAGCCGCTTGAAATTAAAGAGGAGTCTGTTCAGGCAAAGGAAATGATACTGATGCTCCCCCAGTAGAGGAAATATCTTGTAAATCAGACGTTGAAGATCTTCAGGAGCCGCTTGAAATTAAAGAAGACTCTGTTGAGGCATAGGTGACTGTTATCGAAAGAACTCCTGAAGCACAATGTATTAATAAGCACAATGCGAACGGCGCACATGTGAGTTAGATTGAACGACTGAGGATAGACAATGAAAGATGGTGGGAGAACCAAGCTTCAATCAAAACACCATTCAGACCCCATGATACAGATCATACAGAAAAACAATTCTGTGATCCGTCATCTCTCACCCTTTCTACCAATAGCATTCCATGAACTATCTCACGTAGGTGCGAGCCTTTGCCTTTTCCAAGATGCCAATACAGAGTATGCTATCGTACAGTATTTCACATGGTGCAATACTGTGAGTGTATGTTTAAATTTATGTTTTTTACTATTTTTTACTGTTTTATTATTCTTAGGGTAGGTAATACTTTTTTTATCAATAAAATAAAGAAAATTTCAATATGTACCGGTATCGTATTTTACATGGTGCAATACTGTGAGTATTTATGTTTTTTACTATTTTTTACTGTTTTATTATTCTTAGGCTAAGAAATAAATTTTTTTTATCAATAAAATAATGAAACTACTGGAAATTTTAATATATGCTAGCTCACATAGGTGCGACCCTTTGCGTTTTCCCAAACGCTGATACTGGTATCGTACTTTCTATGGTGCAGAGTTACATGTTCATATTGATTGCATTATGCGGTAGATGAGGAGGAGGATGCGAGAGAATGAACCTCTATCGGCAAACGTTTTGTTATTTCCGTATCAGCTGATGCACAATCGCATGCTATTTCCCTGACGATATTATATTGAAAATATGTTTACTGTTTGTTCTTAATGTTTTTTTTCAATTTTCTTCATAATATCCGATCGCATTAAGCTGTAGAAGAGGAGGAGGATGGCGGAAAAGTGCCTCCGAGGCAGTCGAGTTTTTACTAAAATGAATTTTTTTTTTCAAATTTTTTTGCATTGGCGTTATTCGCGAATTTCGTATTTTTTTTACTATTATATTTTGGGGGGCATTATTGCAGTTTTGCGGTAAAAAAAGAACGCGGAAAAAAGGAACAAAGTGTATGTATATATATATATATATATATATATATATATATATATATATATATATATATATATATATATATATATATATATATATATATATATATATATATATATATATATATATATATATATATATATACTTTCCTTTTGGAACAATACGAGGATAGGTTCTCAGAAGTGATGTGTAATGTAAGATTCGCGTAATGTAGCCAGTCATTTTCCATTTAAAACAATGATAATAGTCATAGATATGTTCCACAACCATACATAAACACACTATGCCAAAGATATAAGATAAAGAAAACATATTTTATAAGTACCTAACAAAGCAGAACACCTGTAGTTATTTATATTAGCATGAAAATTGTGTAGAGTATAAAAGATATTCATATTTACTGTACAGTAAACTAATTTACGCACTCTATTATCAGGTGGGCAACAGGCATGCACTGGGACCTGTGTGGTGGTGGTGAGCACGTAACTTAAGCGGTAGGAGAAGAGGAAGAGGATGCAGGAGAACGAACCTCTTTCTGCAAACTTAAACAAAAATAAAGTAAAAATAATAAAAATAACCAAAGCAAGACTAAAAAACTAAAAAGAAATTTAATTATGCAATGCCTGCATGTAAAACACATTCGACTCACTCTATATAACGGTGAGCAACAGGCATGGGATGAGCATGGTGGCGTTGAGGACTTGACATAAGCGGCAGGAGAAGAGGAGAACAAACCCTAACTGCAAACGTAAAAAAAAATTAACAAAAGCAAGACTAGAAAACTCAATTTTTTCATTATGCAACACCTGAATCACTGTAAAAAAAAAATATATACACCTAGTTCGCTTATTACATAAGAACATAAGAACATAAGAATAGAGGACACTGCAACATACCTACTGGCACACACGAGGCAGCTCCATTTTTGAATTGTATCTTCAGCATGTCTAACCTATTCTATTCTACTCTACTTATTTATTCTATTTTTCTTTTTATGATTTTTCTAATAAGCACTAACCTATTCATTCCCACCCTACCTCTGTCATATGTCTATCTAATCTACATTTGAAGGTGTCTAAGGTATTGGCATTTACTATCATACTAGGAAGCTTGTTCCATGCATCAGCTACTCTATTACCAAACCAATTTTTACCAATTTCCCTTCTGAACCTAAATTTATCAAGCTTAAATCCATTATTACGAGTTCTGGTTTGATCATGAATTTTTAAAACTTTATTAATATCTCCCTTGTTAATCCCTTTAAACCATTTATACACTTCAATCATATCCCCCCTAACTCTTCGCCTCTCTAGAGAATGTAGATTAAGTTTTTTTAATCTGTCCTCATATGGTAGATTTCTGATATTGTGTATCATCTTGGTCATTCTTCGTTGCACTCTCTCCAAGGATTCAATTTCCATTCTATAATAGGGTGACCAGAATTGCACAGCATAATCTAAATGGGGCCTAACTAATGCAAGATAGAGCTGCAAAATAACTTTTTCCGTCCTATTGCTGACGCTTCTTGAGATAAATCCTAAAATTCTGTTTGCTTTATTTCTGACTGCTGTGCATTGCTCTCTTGGCTTAAGAATACTACTCACAAGAACTCCCAAATCCCTTTCACACTGAGAACTCATGATTTCATGGTTATTTAGCTTATAACTAGTATTGTCTTTTATAGTACCCATTTTAACTACTTTACATTTTTCAACATTAAATTCCATTTGCCATTTGTCCGACCATTCAGATAATCTATTTAGATCTTCCTGTAAAGCATGAATGTCTTCTTTTCCATTTATAGTTCTACCTATTTTAGTGTCATCTGCGAATTTACTTAGGTTACTACTGATATCCGAATCCAGATCATTTAGATATACGATGAATAATAGAGGACCCAGTACCGAGCCTTGTGGTACCCCGCTTGTAACCGAGCCCCACTCTGATTTCTCTCCATTTATGCAAACCCTCTGTTTTCTGTCTTTTAACCATTGTTTGATCCATCTGAGCACAGCTCCTCCTATACCATGAGCTTCCAGCTTTTTAACTAATCTTTTGTGAGGAACTCTATCAAAAGCTTTGCTAAAATCTAGATATATTGTATCATATTCTTTGCCACAATCTACTGCCTCGTAAACTTCTGAATAAAAAGACAGTAAGTTTGTAAGGCACGAAAAACCCTTAAGAAACCCGTGTTGTGAAAGTTTTATCAGTCTGTGTAATTCTAGATGTGCCCTTATTTTATTTGCAATTATGGATTCTAGAATCTTACCCACTGTTGACGTCAAACTTACCGGCCTATAATTATTCTTTTTAACACGTTCTCCTTTTTTAAATATTGGTACCACATCTGCCAATTTCCACTCCATGGGTACCGATCCTAATTTTATTGAATTATTAAATAATGCAGTTAGAGGACAACTAAGCTCTTCCTTGCATTCCTTTAATATTCTAGCATATATTCCATCAGGTCCCGGAGATTTATGAGCCTTTAATTTATCTATTTCTTTTATTACCTCCTCTCTCGTAATATTTATTGAACTAAGTATATTATCGGGACTGTCTCTGTAAATGGATTCTACTTCCGGAATATTTTCCAAGTTTTCATTTGTAAATACAGATAAGAAATAATCATTTAAACATGTACACATCACTTTATCGTCATCTGTGATATGGCCATTGGCTACTTCAGTTGGTCCGACTTTTTCCTTAAATTTTGTTTGATAATGTTGATAAAACCCTTTAGGATTTTCTTTAGCTTCTCCTGCTATTCGAACTTCGTATTTTCTTTTCGACTCTCTAACTATCTTTTTAACTTCCCTGTTTAACTGTATATATTGCTGCCTCACCTGCTCTTCACCTCTTTTTAGTTTCCTGTATATTCCTCTTTTAATACCTATAAGATTCTTTATTCTATTGTTCATCCATTTAGGGTCATTTTTTCTTGATCTGCAATGTTTCATGGGAATATAGTCTCTCTGACTATTCTTAAGAGTCATGACAAAATTGTTATATTCCTCATCCAAATTTATATTTATATTAACTGACGGGCTGCTGTTCTTTCCTGTGAGAGAATTTAATGTATTGATCTTATCTTGTGATAATCCTTGGCATGTGGTACCCAAATTTTGGGGTAATCCGCTACCTGCGACCTGACCTGCTGGATTAACTACCCACATCTGTACCCCAGAAATTCCTTCCCATACCTCATTAGATAATTTAGTTTTTAAGCCCTCAAAATCTCCTGCTCTAAAGTTTGGAACAATATTCTTATTTTCCTTTATAGTTTCCTTGAAAATTATGTTAAATCTAATGGAATCATGGTCACTGTTGCCCAATTTTTCACCAACTTCTAAATTTGTAACCATATTCTCTCTATTACTAAGAACTAAATCTAGTGTATTCACCCCCCGTGTTGCTTCATGTACATGCTGAGAAAGGAAATTGTCTTCTACTACTTCCAAAAACTCCTTAGAGCTACTATCACCTGTTATGGTTTCCCAGTTAATATGTCTAAAATTAAAATCGCCTACAATGCAAACTCTATTTGACCTGCTCACTTTAGAAATTTCATCGTATATAACTTGCGACTCTATATTATCTAGATCAGGTGGTCTGTAGACTACTCCTACAACTAGACTTTCTATATTATTTTTAATTTCAACCCATAAGGTTTCTGAATTTAGATTTGTCTTAATTCCAGACTTAATGCAGCTTCTGAGGCTATCTTTAATATACATAATTACCCCTCCCCCTCTTTTATCTGCACTACGATCAGCATTATAAAGTTTATATCCTGTAATTATGTACTCAGCTTTAAGGTGTTTGCTTTCTAATTTAATCCAACTTTCACTAATGCATATTATATCCGGTCTCTCACTACATACTATGGCTCTCAGTTCTTCTATCTTGTTACCTAAACTACGGCTATTTGTATAATATACTTTTAAACTTTCCCTAGCTTCACCCTTCTTGTGGCTATTCTTTTTGTTAATATTTGTTCTATGTAACAAATGGTTCTTATCCTTAGACTCCCAGTTATTTGACTCACTATTTACTGAACCCTTACTGACTAATTTCTCTGCACAAGTATTAATCATTTCATTATTTGTGTCTAACAAACCCCCCTACCTCTCTGTCTATCATACTAGCCAATACCGAGACACCTGAATTAGAAAGATGCACTCCATCCCTTGCATACATATGCTTACGACTAGTGAAGTGATCCCACCCGTCTATAAAACCTATATTATTCTCCTGACAGAAGACTTTCATCCTAGCATTTACTCCTATAGCTCGAGACCACCACTCTGAACTTTGGCTAAGCCTAGGGAGAATACCACACATCACAGGAACTGCACCCCTTTTCCTAATCTTATCCAGGGCTTGTCTATACAACCTAATCAGCTCTTCACTTCTACCATCCTGCACGTCATTTCCCCCAGCTATCAAACAAACAACATCTTTTTTCTCAATCCAGCTATTTATTGACTCACCCACCTTCTTCATACCTGCTCCAGGGAAAAAATATTTTCCTCTAACTCTATGCCTGAGTTTCCTGTCTACATATCTGCATAGTGAATCCCCTACAATTACCAAAGAACGAGACTTATCTGGAGGATGGGTTACTCCGACCTTGGGAGACTTACCTAGGCTCTTGACCTGAGAGCTTTTCCCACTTCCATTTTTACGATCGCTAGTACACCTATTTGACTCTATGGTTCCTGAAGAATTACTGCCGCCACTGTCACATTCATCTCTAAGTGACCTAAATGAATTAGCAACCTGTAGTCTACGTGTGTTTGTAATCCACAAAATTGGAATGATGCTCCTAAAAAAATAGTAAAAAATACAAAATACACGACAACACCCATGCAAAAAAATTAGAAAAAAAATTTTCATTTTAGTAAATAATCGACCGCCTCGGAGGCACTTTTCCGCCATGCTGCCGTGTGCTTCAGTATCTCTTTACCCAGCATACTGCGCGGATATATCGCTTGTTCTGACTGTGTTTGTGTTAAGGTTTGTATATTGTCAGGAAAGAAGCATGCAAGAGCGCATCAGATGATACGTAGGCGGCAAAACGTTTACAGATAGAGGTTTGTTCTCCCGCATTCTCCTCCTCTTCTACCGCTTAATGCGATTGGATATTGTGGAGAGAATGGGTAAAAAGTATTAGGAACAAACAGCAAACAAACTTGCGATATAATAATATCAGTGAAATAGCGTGCGAGAATGCATCAGCTGATACGGAGGCAGCAAAACATTTGCAGATAGAGGTTCATTCTCCTGCGTCCTCCTCCTCTTCTACCGCTTAATGCGATCGGATATTATGGAGAGAATGGAAAAAGAGCATTAAGAACAAACAGCAAACAAACTTGCCATATAATATCATCAGGGAAAAGCATACAAGAGCAAAAACGTTTGCAGATAGAGGTTCGTTCTCCCGCATCCTCCTCCTCTTCTACCACTTAATGCGATCGGATATTATGGAGAGAATGGAAAAAATGCTAAGTACAGTACGTGGATGAGCATTAAATACAAACAGCAAACAAACTTGCGATATAATATCGTCAGGGAAATAGCGTGCAAGAGTGCATCAGCTGATACGGAGGCGGCAAATCGTTTGCAGACGGAGATTTGTTCTCCCTCATCCTCCTCCTCTTCTACCGCTTTATGCAATCGGATATTATGGAGAGAATGGAAACAAACAGCAAACAAACTTACAAAATAATATCGTCAGGGAAATAGCATGCGAGAGTGCATCAGCTGATACGGAGGTGGAAAAACGTTTGCAGATAGAAGTTCGTTCTCCCGCATCCCCCTCCTCTTCTAACGCTTAATGCGATCGGATATTATGGAGAGAATGGAAAAAAAGCATTAGGAACAAACAGCAAACAAACTTGCCATATAATATCGTCATGGAAAAAGCATGCGAGAGCAAAAACGTTTGCAGATAGAGGTTCGTTTTCCCACATCCTCGTGCTCACCGCCACCATGCAAGTCCCAGTGTATGCCTGTTGCCCACCACATAATAGAGTGCATTAATTTGTTTATTGTACAGTATGTCTGTATATCTTTTACACTGTACACTATTTGCATGTTAATATAAATAACTACAGGTCTTTTTGCTTTGTTATGTACTTATGAAATATGTTTTACTTATCTTATATCTATTGTTGTGTCTATGTACGGTTGTGAAACATATCTATGCCCATTATCATTGTTTCTTATGGAAAATGACTCGTTACATTATGCGATTTTCACATTACCCGTCACTTCTGAGAACCTATATTCGCGTTATTCCAAGAACTAGGTGTAAAACACATTCTACTCATTCTATATACGGAGAGGAACAGGCATGGGACGAGCGTGGTGGCGGCGAGCATTTGACATAAGCGGTAGAAGATGAGGAGGGGGTAGCGTTAGAACGAACCCCTAGCTGCAAAAATAAAGATACTGTAAAATGAAAAAATTAGTAAAAGGAAGAGTAGAAAACTAAATTTTTTTTTCGTTATGCAACGCCTGACTTACAGTAATGATGTAAATAAAAAATATACATATTCTCCTCACTCTATATACGGCGAGTAACAGACGATGAGCATGGTGGAGGCGAGCTGGTGATATAAGCAGTAGGAGAAGAGGAGGAAGTGGGATAGCCAACCCCTAGCTGCAAAAATAAATAAAGCTAACATAAAGAAATTGAAAAGCAAGACTAGAAAACCAATTTTTTTTTTATTATGCAGCGATTGAATATAATACTGTAGTATGGTATTAAAAATATTACATTAAAAAAGCATAAAAAAATTACACAGGTGTACTCACTCTATATACGATGGGTCTTTTTCCTTGACGATATTAAATGGCAAGTTTGTTTGCTGTTTGTTCTTAATGTTCATCCACGTACATAACATTTTCTCCATTCTCTCCATAATATCCGATTGAGAATATGAAGACTTAAGTGAAGTTAAACTAACACCAGCTTTTACACTTTTCTTAATTCTTTCCGCATTTCCACGGATAGTTCGCAACGAGCTTTCACTGAGCTGCATCGACCGTTTTATGGCCGCCGCACTCTCACCGTGCTCATAACGGGCCAACACTTGAAGTTTTACTGCAAGGTTTATTGCCTTTCTCACTCTTTTGGGAGTAGAAGCACTTCCACAGTCTTTTCCTAGGTGTTTACTGGCCATTATTAATACGTGCAATATATAAAATCTGCAAAAATAAACCACAGGAAACACAAACCTTACCACAAAAACAGTTAGAACAAGCGATATATCCACACAGTATGCTGGGTAAAGAGACACTGAAGCACATGGCGGCATGGTGGGGAAGAACCTCCAAGGCGGTTGCTTATTTATTAAAATGAAATTTTTTTTTTCGAATTTTTCGCGAAGGCGTTATTCGCGCATTTTAAATTTCTTTACTACTATTTTTTGGAATGGTTATTCCAATTTCACATATTATAGAAACGCGGATAAAGGAAGTTGACTGTGTATATATACTCTCACACAGTATCCAAATAGGAAGTTAAATATACTAGAAAAGATTAGTCTGATTGTTCTTCAAGTTTAGGAATTTTGGAAAAGGCAAATTGTGTGGTGAAAAGATAAAATCATTTGATGGCCAAGGTGATGTGGTTGCCAGGCTAAAAAAGGCCGAGTTGGTGGCGAGATTAGTGGAAATTAAGGATTTAACCAGTTTTATACCTTTGTACCTGGAAGGAGATGCTTTGGCTCTGTATCTCGAAATGAGTGATGATGATCAGCTAGATGCCAAGAAGATCGAGAGCAGATTAAATCTGGCCTTCTCACAAGGGATGTACGAGGCCTATGGAAGGCTTATGAAGACACATTGGACAGGTAAGCAAGAGCTAGAGTGCTAACATCAGGTGCTGGGGGTCAAGAAGTTGCAGCAGTTGCGGCCATAGGACCTTCACTGATGGTATGGCAGCAAAGGTCCCAGTTGCTGTGGGGTCTTGCCATCACAAGGCCAGCAAGGAGGCAGGAAAGGAGAAAATAAGATGTTCAAAGGTTAATGTTACAGGTGCAGTGGGCCTCATATGGTAAGAGAGTGCAAGGAGCCACGACCACCCATAATGTGCTTCAGTGGTGGGAAGGAAGGTTATATTGCAAGTCACTGCGAGCAGGGAAATGGGCAAGGGGGAGCTGCTGTGCCGGAAGCTACCCCCTCAGACAACTAAAGGTGTTTCCATCTTCATTGACAGTGACCAGTGTTAGCATTAGAGGAAGGAAGGTGAGGGCACTTGTCGATTCAGGTTGTTCCATCACTGTGTGTGCTTCTCAATTGGTGGGGATATGCACAGAGAAGGTAGAAGGGTTAGTAACGGTGGATGGAAGACAGATTGAATGTGAGGACAGTAAAGAGATAGATTTGACAGTGCAAGGAATACACCTGAGAACTACAGCAATTGTAATTGCTAGGGTGATAAGTGGCATAGATGTAGTAATGGGAATGGATATGATTAACAGACTGGGTGGTGTGACAATTCATGATGGATTTGCAGTTTTTGGCATTGTGCTGGTACAAGTGAACATTTTGCAAGTAGTGAGAGGCAGGATAAGGTGTGCAGTGACAGTTGTGAATGCATGGCTGGAATGGGTGGCAGGAAAAGTGAAAGCCAAGGAAAATGGGAAGTTGATAGGAGAGCTAGCCACAGAACAGAAGGCCAGTCTGTGCAAGATCGTGGACAAGGATTTCATTCCAGAGTTTGACGGTACTAAGTGGGTAGTGGAGTGGTATTTGAAAGAGGATCTGCCGGCGTTAAAGAACAAAGTGGGCTGCAATGAGAGAGCATGTTAGGAAAGAATTTGCCCAAGAGGTGGAGTGGTAGATTTGTGAAGGTATACTGGTGCCATGAGGGACAGAAGTAGAATGTTGAGTACTACCATTGATGGCGGTGGTTCAGCCAAACAAGAACAAATTTCGGCCAGTACTGGACTACCGCAAACTTAACCAATGCGTTATGTCTCACACTGGAAATGACGCTACTGATGTTTGCAGTGATACGCTGAGGGAGTGGAGGCAGATGAGTGGGGTCTGTGCTATAGTTGATCTGAAGTCGGCTTACCTGCAAGTCCACATTGCAGAGAAGCTGTGAAAATACCAACTCATGAATTATGGAGGAAGGACATACTGCCTAACGAGGCTGGGCTTTGGACTAAGTTCAGCACCAAGAATCATGACCAAGTTCATCAAGACAGTATTAAGCAAGAGGAAAGGGATGGAAGCAGCCACAAACTCATATATAGACGATATACTGGTAGAAGAGACCAAGGTTAGTGTATCGGAAGTTGTAGAGCAGCTGTATCTGTATGGGCTGGCTACAAAACCACCTGAGCCACTAGAAGAGGGAACTGCTTTGGGTCTGAGATTGGAAAAAGGGAAAAATGGTGAGCTCGTATTATGTAGGGGTAATGAGATTCTGGAAGTGCAGCAAGACTTAAGTAGGAGAGAGCTGTTTTTTGTGTGCACAAAATTGGTAGGCCATTATCCTGTGGCAGGTTGGTTATGGGTAGCTTGTAGTTACGTAAAGAGGAGAACAGAGGGCATCAGATGGGAAGACAAGGCTGGGCAGCAAACAATGGAGATGCTGCAAGAGCTTATAAGGAGAGTGAAACAAGAGGACCCAGTGAGAGGGAGATGGTATGCCCTGAAGTCAGGTAAGGGTATCGTGTTGTGCAATGTGAGCAGCATTGCCACAGGAGTAATCTTAGAGATTGACAATGAGACCAAGGAGGATTGTGCATGGTTGAGGAAGAAAGAGGACTATAACCATACCAACGTGGCAGAGTTAGATGCTGTAATGGAAGGAGTCAATCTAGCTGTGAAGTGGAGACTGCGAGATGTTGAGGTGAAGATGGACTCGGCGGCAGTATTTGGTTGGTTGAAGTCGACTGTAACAGCAGACCACAGGATTCGGACATAGGGAGCCTCGGAAATGATAGTTAAGCACCACGTGGGAACCTTGCGAGAGCTGATAGAGGAGTCTGGGAAGGAGTTGCGCCTATTTTGTGCTGTCGGAGAAGAACAAGGCAGATGTGTTAACTAGGGTGAGGAAGGCCTGATTAGAAATTATGGATGAGATGTCAAAAGAGGTCAGAGTATGTTGTGCAGGAGTGCCGAGTGTGGAGGACTTACATCAAATGCACCACACGGGAGTCAATAGGACTCTGTTTGTAGCAAGGAAGGTTGATCCAGGAGTCACAAGAGATAATATTCGGCAAGTAGTTAGGCGATGCGACAAGTGCCAGTTGATCGATCATCCGCCAGTTGCGCATGAGGCCGAAGGCCTTAGTGTAGATGACAACTGGAAGAGATTGGCGGTTGATGTAACACACTACAGGCAAGGTTTGTATTTGTCTATGGTTGATTGTGGACTAGGCAGAGTGGCCATTTGGAGAGAGCTAAGAGCAGAAAGTGGAGAGAAAATTGCAGGAGTGTTGAATGGGTTGTTTTTAGAAAGGGGGCCAGTTGATGATGTATTGGCAGACAACAGTACAGCCTTTAGATCACAGGCTTTGAAGGAGATGCTTGCCAAATGGAATATCAATCACTATTTTAGAGCTGCGTATCAGCCTAGTGGAAATGGAATTGTGGAGCGACATCATCGAGCAATCAAGGCCATGGCGGAGAGGGCTCAGGTGTCGCCGTTGGAAGCAGTCTACTGGTATAATGTGTCCCCTAGGTCAAGTCAGGATGAAGAAACTGTGCCACAGAAAGCTGTCTTCAAGTATGAGTGGCGACATCCAAGCAAGGTACCAAAGACGGATAAAAGAGATGAAGGGGCAGGCTCCATCTAGATTGGAGATGAGGTGTGGGTAAAGCCGCCAAACTCAATGCACGTCGCATAGGGGATTGGGTACTGTGACCAATGTGAATTCCCAAAATAATGTCACAGTAGATGGGATGCACCGACACACTCTGGATATTAGGAGAGTGGTGGACTCGTCTACTGAGGATGAAGGGCCAATTGAAGTACAGGAGTGCTGAGAGATGGGTGGCCATCTCTTGGTGGGGGAAGCTGGTGGCACTCTTAATGATCTTAAGATCAAAGGGGCGTGTGGTTTTGTGGAGACGATACTTTTCGTTTATGATTTTGTGTAGTTTGGATCTGGTAACACTGTGAATGGGATGTTGTTTACATTTTTGGCAAAACGTTTTGGGCATGAAGAACAGTGCTCGTGGAGTTGTCGATTTGGTTGAGTTGTGTGATGGATTTGATTTATTGGTTGAGTTGTGAGACGGAATTGCTTTATTATTGAGTTGTGGAGGTTTAGTGGGAGCTCCCAGTGTAGGAGGTGATTTCTTTTTGTATGTGGTGGTTTAGAGAAAGGGGACAAGAAATCTGGTTTTGAACAGTTGTGAGTAGACTTTTAACTTCCAACACGTGCAGGTGGAGATAAGTTGAGGTAAGTGATATATATTATTTTTTTTCCATCTTGACCACAATTTCCTTTCACTTCCTTGTCTCTTATCCCTGCCCTTCCTCCAACTCTCTCTCTCTCTCTCTCTCTCTCTCTCTCTCTCTCTCTCTCTCTCTCTCTCTCTCTCTCTCTCTCTCTCTCTCTCTCTCTCTCTCTCTCTCTCTCTCTCCTTCTCTTCCTTTACATCTCTTTCCTTCTATTACTATGTTTGTTATATCGTATAAAACATACAAACAGTTGACTATAAAGAGACAGTAATCGAAAAAATGAAAGACGTTGTGATGGAAAGGGCAAACCCACTCATCAGACAGGCACTTGATAAGGAGAAGACAGTGGTAATCTCAGGCATAAGTGAGTCCCAGGAGCCAACATGGCAGGGGAGACTTGAAGAAAATAAAGCTAGGGTTGTAGACCTGATAAGAAAGCTTGGAGTAGTATGTGGTCCTGAGGATATTGTAAACATACACCAACTAGGTAAATATTCGAGGGAAGGAAAGCCGAGACCAACAAAAGTAACCTTTGAGAGAGGGGAAACATGTAGGGAAATATTGTTGAGAAAAAAAAGTCTAAAAGACCTTCAAGAATTCAAAGAAGTGTTCATTAGACAATACAGAACACAGGAAGAGATGGGAAAGATCAAAAACTTGTTGCAAGAGGCAAGAAGGTTAAATGATGAAAGAAATGAAGAAGAGAAGAAAAATTTTCATTACAGAGTTCTTCCAGACAAAGGGGAGATAAAGAAGATAATGACAGAAGATCAGGGGATGGGGCCTCATTAAGATTGTCATACACAAATGCTGATGGATTAGCTGGTAAGGCAGTAGAATTAAAAGATAGGATTCACAACAGTAAGGCAGATATAGTAGCAATTACAGACTAAGTTGAGTGAGGACATAAACAGTGTCACAGTTTTTCCTAAGGGTTTCAGAATACTAAGGGTTGAAAGATCTGAGAGGACTGGTGGAGGGATAGCACTGCTCATAAGTGAAAGGATTCAAGTTGAAGAAATAAACTTGGCTATAGAAAGTGAGTTCAAGGAATTTCTTGTTGCTCGCATAAATACTGGGTCAGAGAGCATTATAATAACTGTTGTATACAACCCACCAAGGAACCAAAATAGACTTGAAGTTTATGAGAAAAGTCATATAGGTACTATTGAAGTCATAAACTCAGTTGTTAACATGGCACGGGAAAAAAATGTAGGATTTTGATTATGGGAGACTTTAATCATAAAGAGATAGATTGGATAAATCTTGACCCACACAGTGGTGAGGGCTCATTCGGGGCAAGATTCCTAGATTGCGTACAAGGGAATTTCCTACACCAACATGTAATGGAACCAACAAGGGCCAGGGGTGGGGATGAGCCATCACTACTTGATCTAGTGTTCACAGATAATGTGTTGGATATTGAAAAAATTGAGTATGAACCACCAATTGGAAAGAGTGACCACTGTGTGTTGTTGATGGAGTATATCATTGAAGATATTCTTCCTGAGAGTAGAGGCACTGAGGACATGAGGAGGAACTATCGGAAAGGAGATTACATCAAAATGAATGAGCTTTTTGCAGTTATTGACTGAAGAACCTTATTTTACAACAAATCTGTACAAGAAATGTATGACATCTTTTGTGAGAAATATGGGAAGATAGTAGATTGCTGCATACCTGTCACCAAAGTAGGTGTAATTCATGCCAGAGAGAAATGGTTCGATAATGGGTGTAAAAGAGCTAAGGAGTGGAGAGACAAATGCTGGAAAAGGTATAGGAGGAGAAAAAACATAAATGCCTGGCAAACCTACAAAAGAGCAAGAAATGACTACCTAAGTAAAAGGAGAGAGGCAGAGAGAGACTATGAGAGGGACATCACCAGGAAGGCTAAAGAAAATCCCAAGCTTTTCCACAGCTTTATCAGAGGAAAACTGAAGGTAAAAGAACAGGTTTTAAGGCTAAAGAGAGCGGATGGAAGCATCACTGAGACGGATGAAGAGATCTGCAAAGAATTGAACAAGGAGTTTCAGTCAGTATTTACAGTAGAAAATACCCCACCCCCTCAGATTGCAGTGATAGAAGCTCAAGGGCCGGTATTAGAGAACATCAACCTTACAGCCACAGAGGTATGCAAAGCGCTGATGGATTTAGATGTTCATAAAGCTACAGGTCCCGATGACATATCCCCTCATGTGCTTAAAAAATGCGCAAACACAATATCAGTGGCACTAAGTATCATATTTAAGGAGTCACTGGAGTCGGGGGAGATTCCAAGATGCTGGAAAAAAGCAAATGTGATACCTATCTTCAAAAAGGGAAGGAGGGATACGGCTCTGAACTATAGACCAGTTTCCTTGACCAGCATAGTTTGCAAAGTTATGGAGAAACTACTAAGGAAACATATCTCTCTTCACTTGGAATCCTTCAACTTTTTGTCAGTGAGGCAACATGGCTTCAGAGAAGGTAGATCAACAGTAACAAACTTATTAGAATTTTATGATGAGGTAAGCCAAATATTACAGGAATGAGAGGGCTGGGCAGATTGCATATTCCTAGACTTCCAGAAAGCGTTTGACACTGTTCCACATGGGAGACTTATTAGGAAGCTGCAATCAATGGCTAGAATAGGTGGAAATGTTTTGGAATGGATAAAAACTTACTTAGAAGGAAGGGAACAGAGGGTTAGAGTAAGACACTCAGTGTCTGAATGGAGAAGAGTTAGTAGTGGAGTTCCACAGGGTTCAGTTTTAGGGCCACTTTTGTTCCTTGTATATGTAAATGACCTACCAGAGTCTGTAAATTCATTCATGAATATGTTTGCAGATGATGCAAAGATTGTGAAGAAAGTAAAAAACGAGAACAATGGTAGAGAACTTCAGGAGGATCTGAAAAATCTGCATGAGTGGTCAGAAAAGTGGCTAATGAAATTCAATACTTCAAAATGTAAGGTAATGAGAATGGGTACAAGTGCAAGAAGGCCCAAGCTTGACTACTCAGTGGCTGGAGTACAACTTCAAGAGACAGAAAATGAGAGAGATCTAGGAGTAAACATACTGGCAGATTTGTCTCCAGAAATACATATAAATGGCATAGTAAGGGCAGCATATGCATTCTTATCAAATGTAAGGGTAGCCTTCAGGCACATGGACAAGGAAATGTTCAGAAATATTTATGTAACCTATGTGAGGCCAAAACTCGAATATGCAGCCCCCTTTTGGAATCCGCACTTGAAAAAGCACACAGCTAAGCTTGAAAAAGTTCAAAGACATGCCACGAAACTGGTGCCAGAAATACGCAATCTCGGTTATGATGAGAGGCTGAGGGAATTAGACTTACCATCACTCGAAGCTAGAAGAGTGAGGGGGGATATGGTGACAGTCTTTAAATTCCTTCATGGTTATGATAGAGTGGATAGGGATCGATATTTTGATATGGCTGGCTCTAGAACTAGAGTTCATAGTTTGAAGCTTCGTAAGAAAACTTCTTTGCAGGATGTAAGGAAATACTTTTTCAGTGTAAGAGTAGTTGAAAATTGGAATTCGCTAAGCGAGGAGGTAGTTAATGCTATCTCAATCCATAGTTTTAAGGACAGGTATGATAATATCACTAAGTATAAAATGGAACCAATGAGGAGACGGGAAGATACGAGCTTTGGGCTCTTTCCCGTAAACACAATTAGGTAATCACAATAGGCACTCAGTGTCTGAATGGAGAAGAGTTAGTAGTGGAGTTCCACAGGGTTCAGTTTTAGGGCCACTTTTGTTCCTTGTATATGTAAATGACCTACCAGAGTCTGTAAATTCATTCATGAATATGTTTGCAGATGATGCAAAGATTGTGAAGAAAGTAAAAAACGAGAACAATGGTAGAGAACTTCAGGAGGATCTAAATAATCTGCATGAGTGGTCAGAAAAGTGGCTAATGAAATTCAATACTTCAAAATGTAAGGTAATGAGAATGGGTACAAGTGCAAGAAGGCCCAAGCTTGATTACTCGGTGGCTGGAGTACAACTTCAAGAGACAGAAAATGAGAGAGACCTAGGAGTAAACATACTGGCAGATTTGTCTCCAGAAATACATATAAATGGCATAGTAAGGGCAGCATATGCATTCTTATCAAATGTAAGGGTAGCCTTCAGGCACATGGACAAGGAAATGTTCAGAAATATTTATGTAACCTATGTGAGGCCAAAACTCGAATATGCAGCCCCCTTTTGGAATCCGCACTTGAAAAAGCACATAGCTAAGCTTGAAAAAGTTCAAAGACATGCCACGAAACTGGTGCCAGAAATACGCAATCTCAGTTATGATGCGAGGCTGAGGGAATTAGACTTACCATCACTCGAAGCTAGAAGAGTGAGGGGGGATATGGTGACAATCTTTAAATTCCTTCATGGTTATGATAGAGTGGATAGGGATCGATATTTTGATATGGCTGGCTCTAGAACTAGAGGTCATAGTTTGAAGCTTCGTAAGAAAACTTCTTTGCAGGATGTAAGGAAATACTTTTTCAGTGTAAGAGTAGTTGATAATTGGAATTCGCTAAGCGAGGAGGTAGTTAATGCTATCTCAATCCATAGTTTTAAGGACAGGTATGATAAGTATCACTAAGTCTAAAATGGAACCGATGAGGAGACGGGAAGATACGAGCTTTGGGCTCTTTCCCGTAAACACAATTAGGTAATCACAATTAGGTAATCACAAGTTCATTGGTATTTATGGATTTTACATCATTAGAATTTTTCTATTCCAGTACATGTTTACATGAAAAACAGTAAGTACAATAGATTCTTTCTGTTAACCTACGACTATTCTCATACTTATTACTGAATTAATCTCCCTCTTACCCGCAATCTGCTGCCATGTGTTGGGTCGAGATAGGTAAAGTCAGAGTAAAGGACAAAGACCCCTCAGGGGAATCTAATAACCACAGGGAAGATATATTCAAATGCTTCAGTAAAGGCAATGCTATTGTCTATAAAGTAATCCATAACCAGAATGGATTTATATTGGTCCTTGTTGTGTGAATGGAGAGTTGTTAAGATTCTGTTTTACTAAGGGAACTCAAAGCACTGAACTCTGTTAATAGCTCACAAACAGACAGGACAGATATTTGTACTTGAACACCCCACCCGTATACCACTACTCAGTTAAATGAAACTCAGAATTCAACTTTCTATTAATTTTGGAAACGCAATGACATTAAAAGAATTTAATGCATTTTTTTAATAAAATTTTTATGAAATTGTGACAGAGTGTTTCGCTCAATGTCAACAGAGGCTGTTAGATGCCTTATTAAATAAATTAGTAACATAACTGTTATTTTCTAACTAAAAAAATTAATTCCCTTTAAGATAACTGTTATTTTCTAACTAATAAAATAATTCCCACTTCTTGACTTTCGCAGATTATGATTATTTGCAATTTGTATTTTAGCTTATAGCTAATTGTAAAAATAGCTTATTTACTCTTCTTGTACGTGTAGAAGTATAGCCCCAATATAAAGGCTGCTCCTATTTTTCTGTCTGCTCAGAGCCAAGAAAATTAAGAAACAAATAACCAGTAACCTAACTTTTCATTATTATTCTCGTTTTATTTTATTTGCTTCCACTTGTTGCACCTAAAAATACTGTCTCTCCCTTGCATCTCTGCTATAATTGCCTGCCAGGGACCACCACTAAAATAGTCCTTAAAATGAAATCAGAGCCAATTACTGCTCTAGGAATGTCTCCTACAGATGACGTCACGAGGCACAAGGAGACGCTCTCTTTTGGCGCCGAGACTGCCCAGAGGCAACATCTCGCCTGGGTAGTCTAAGTTTATTTCTAATCCTAAATTACGTGGCATCTTCTCAGGAATTCATCTAGCACAACAAGGAATTCATCTAGCACAACAAGGTGAGGGATAGTGTATGGTAAAGCTCGTGGGTCAAGGAAATTGGTTTATTTTCGAGAATTAGTTACATTCGTTACTGGATAAATCTTATGGATTTTTATTCTCTGATTCCATTCCCATACACACGAAATTTTGTAGATTACCAAACTGGAATCTCACATGCCAAAGTTAATTCCTTAACCTGTAAATTACAGCTGACATACATTGCTGAGAAGTTTCTTTTCACTGAATGTGATAAACGAAAATCTCATCCTCTGAAGACTAGTTATGAGCCCGTAAAAATCTATCTCTCTTCCTAATAAATTCTAATTTCATTTCACCCCTTTCTATCATCGTAAATAAAGTGTTTTACTTCAAAAACTCGTCAATAAAGCTATTTGCCAAAAAAAGCAAAATTGCAAATATTCAAAAGGTAATTTTTCCCAGTTGGCTATGCAAATATTTCTTGTTAACCACAATTTAATGAATGCATACCGTATTTATCTTGCTAATTCTTCATATGTTGGGGATAAAGTGTTTTGAGTTATAAGTTGCAAATACCTCAAAAGGTGGTTTTGCACCCCTTTTTTTTCATTGCAAAGTTCTTGATAACTAAAAGTGAATGAATACTGTATTTATCTCGTAGATTCTTCCTTTATCCTAAATAGAGTGTTTTACCATATTAATTTCATATCAGGAATAAGCATTGCAACTTTTGTGGTTGCCCACAATTTAAGGAATACATACAGTACTGTATTTGTCTTGCTTATTCTTCATTTATTGTGAATATAATATTTTCTTTAAAACCAGTAAAGAATTAATGTTTTGTATGCTATTATGGTAGCATAAATATTTCTGGTTAGCTGTGAATAACCTATATATATTCATCCAGTAGAATGACATTGGAAACTCATTATATGTGTGCTCATGCTTTCAGTTTCCCATTATAAACAGTGTGTCATTTCTGTTTCTGAAATTGCAGTGTCCTGTATTCTACTCTGCCTGTGTGACAGAGGTAATCATCGAGTTGAGGCCAAAGTCTTGGCATACGTCCGTGGTGCCGGGAAACGAACTCATACTCACCTCCTCCGGGATTCGAGGCAGCATTTCATAAAATCTAATTTGAGAAATTTAATTCAATTCTTTTAATGTCATTGCATTTCCAAAATTAAAAGAAAGTTGAATTCTGAGTTTCATTTAACCGACTAATGGTATTAGACATGGGGTGTTCAAGTACAAATATCTGTCCTGTCTGTTTGTGAGCTCTTAACCGAGCTCGGTACTTTGAGTCCCCTTAGTAAAACAGAATCTTAAAAAAACACTCTAGCATCATTAAAACCCCCCCACAGATTTGGCGCCCGAACAGGGACCCGAACAGACACTGATTTTATAAATTTATTTTTATTTTGCTTTTTAACATTGCACATGAAACCCGATTACCATTGGCTCAATTATTGGAATGAATGAATCTTAGGCTGCACACGAAAATTTTCGCGCTAGAAACGTTGCGGATAAGAAATTTTTCTTTATTTTCAATATTGATTATGGTAACTAATATTTTCTTGTTTCCCATGTGGTAAACAATATTTCAGGAAATCTACATGAGATTATGTGGTAACAGACTTTAGAAATTTTGCATGACGAGAAGACGTGTTATATAAAATTTCATTTATTTGCGTGATAAGATTGAGTTTTAAAGCATTCGTGTTTTATATATCCGTTAAAGGGTGATACTTGTTAGGAATTGTTTATATTTCCTTAGGATTTAGGAATTGGGAGAAAGCATATTAAGTATTTTTGCTTATAATTGTGTTTTATATTCAAGCATTGACTGCTCATAGATTGGAAGAAAAACTTTGGTGTCATTTATCGAGCCTAGGCTAAGCCTTTCATGTGTCTGAGTTGTCACATGAAAATAAATTTTCTCATTACTAGTAGAAATGTGTAATCTGGCTGCCTAGTAAGCTGTTAGCTTATCGTTGGTGTATTTTGCATAGGATCTGTGCCCTTTTTGGTAACACTCCAGAATTTTACTTACGACATTTTATTTGTGGGTACTGCCATATACGCGCTCATACGCAGGCACGACCGCGATACTGTACTTGTTCGTATTACTTACGACATTTTATTTGTGGGTACTGCCATATACGCGCTCATACGCAGGCACGACCGCGATACTGTACTTGTTCGTATTACTTACGACATTTTATTTGTGGGTACTGCCATATACGCGCTCATACGCAGGCACGACCGCGATACTGTACTTGTTCGTATTACTTACGACATTTTATTTGTGGGTACTGCCATATACGCGCTCATACGCAGGCACGACCGCGATGCTGTACTTGTTCGTATTACTTACGACATTTTATTTGTGGGTACTGCCATATATGCGCTCATACGCAGGCACGACCGCTATACCGTACTTGATTGTACTCTCAGGCACTGGGTGCTAGTCGGTAAAATTCGTTGTTACTCTTTCCTTTCATTTGCAC
>JAXCGZ010021666.1:25000-30000 GCA_037179515.1 Halocaridina rubra | reverse complement strand
CTCTTTATGATATGCAAGGAATGCAAGGGCAGCATTCCTCGGCTACCACCAACTGATATTCATTTTAAACTCTCTCTCTCTCTCTCTCTCCTCTCTCTCTCTCTCTCTCTCTCTCTCTCTCTCTCTCTCTCTCTCTCCTCTCTCTCTCTCTCTCTCTCTCTCTCTCTCTCTCTCTCTCTCTCTCTCTCTGTATATATATAAAGCTATACAGATCGAGAATGGGATTTACACACAGTGTGTTCGAACAGGAAGCAAAAGTAATCAAACAGAAGGAATAAAAAAAAATAAAAAAAATACAAGACAAAAGTGTTACAATTATACAGTGACGAAACTAAAAAAAAGCAAAAAAAAAGAAAGAAAGAAAAGGAAAAAAAGGTGAAGTATTGTTTATTAGAAGCTTCCTTTAAAGTTCAAAATAGAACTTGTTGCATTCCAAATATCACATATAAAGTGACAATTGATATATTCTATTACATCAAGATCCATGAGAGTGGGAGGTAGAGGGGGGTAAGGGAAAGGGAGAGGGGCGTGGTATTGAACTGTTAGTAATAGGATGATGCTGGAATGGAGAGAGAGAGGGAAAAAATAGGCGTGGTCCTCCAGATAAAGATGTTACATGTCACCAGAGGGTGAATTATACGGAATTTCTCACACTGTTCAGTACGCCCAACATAACATAATGTCATGTATCATACATTCATAAATAAGCATCGCATTCACATCCCAAATTAAAAGTAGAAAAATATACTGAAGATGAAAAGGTATATTTCGAATTACAATATAACTTTCATCACACATTGAGTTTTGTTCGATAAAATAGTTATCTCACATAAAGATAAAAGTGTTTGATACATTAATAAGAGAAAATAGGATATCTATCCCGCAAAATAGAGGAAAACATTTTTCCAAGATATACATAGTCTCAACATCCAGACCATGGTGTTATATGGCAACTCTCTCCTTACAGCATCTGGTTTCCATGACAACAAGATGCGATACAGAGAGTGAAAGGGTGGAAAGAAAAATAAAGCTAGGCGATAAGAGCCAAAGTGTGTGTGTGTGTGTGTGTGTATATATATATATATATATATATATATATATATATATATATATATATATATATATATATATATATATATATATATATATATATATATATATAGATAGATAGATAGATAGATATATAGATAGATAGATAGACAGATGTACATATATATATATATATATATATATATATATATATATATATATATATATATATATATATATATATATATATATAATATATATATATATATATATATATATATATATATATATATATATATATATATATAGAGAGAGAGAGAGAGAGAGAGAGAGAGAGAGAGAGAGAGAGAGAGAGAGAGAGAGAGAGAGAGAGAGAGAGAGAGAGAGAGAGAGAGAGAGAGAGAGAGAGAGAGTACTAAAATATCTAAAATATCCTACCTTGGTTAAGGTGTTGCAAAGTTAAGCTATGTCGGAATAGTGGGGTAGAAGGAAGGAGTGTTTTGATGAGGGAAGGAGAGATGGCATGATCAGTATGGAATGTAGTATAGAAGGGGAAGTGGCATGATGGAAAAGTGTATAAAGTAGTGGTGATGTGTAGGGTTATAGAGATGCATAGGGTGGTAGTGGAGGCCGTAGGGGTGATATACTAGAATAATACTATCAAACTAGCATTAAGTGGTAGCGTTAGAAAGTTAAAGCTAACTCCTGAGAAACTAATTATATTGAGAGAGAGAGAGAGAGAGAGAGAGAGAGAGAGAGAGAGAGAGAGAGAGAGAGAGAGAGAGAGAGGAGAGAGAGAGAGAGAGAGAGAGAGAGAGAGAGAGAGAGAGAGAGAGAGAGAGAGAGAGAGAGAGAGAATTTCTCTGCTAATCAGTATTTATATGTAACTGAAATACATGCATATCAGTCTATTTAAAAAACAGCAAGTATATATTCCATAAAAAATGATAGCACTGTGATTCTATGAATGACTGAATGTATGGGTGGATGATTGAATGAATGAATAGATGATGAATAAAAAGTACAAACTGGCGATTTGAATGCAAAATAACACATTAAAAGGACTGAATGATCACACTGTATTTTCTTAAAGAATTCTTAAGTAAAAACAAAAATACTTCTAAACAAAGAAAACAAAATACAAGAAAACATATTTTGGACAGAAGAAAAATATCATTTAAAAACAAAAGAAACTATATTAAAAGAAACCAAATGGGAAAGTATTTAAAGATGGAATGGAGTTTTACTTAAATAAAAAAAGTTAATTATACAAAAAGGAAATAAATCTAAAAATAACCAGAGAACTGTGAAAGAGAGCTCTCACACACTACTCTAAAATCATGCAAAAGTTGTGCATGGATAAAAACAAAAGGAAAAATTCTCTATCTACTACACAAAATTCCATTATGTAGAATAACACCATCAACAGCATCAAGAATAAAAAAAAAATAAGCGAAAATTAGAAATGAAAAGCTCGGATTATTTTCAAGAACATTTCTATGTCTAAATAAGCCATTAGGCGCAGTACCTGTGTACAAAGAATTCTCTAGTATAGTATGCAAAAAAAAAATGAAACTTATCTGGCATCTATGTATTGCTCTTCATATAAAACTGAAAAGAGATCACAATCCAAGAGCAATATTTATAACTACTTGTAGAGATGCTCTCATGGTAAAACTTAAAAAACACAACAGAGGAAATTGCAGTTTTCCTGAACTCAGCCACGTGTGATAAATGACACCCACAAGAGGAGAACCACTTGCAGGTAAGTTACAAGCGCTGATCTCAGGAAAACGCATGAAGCCACTGCAGCGATTTGCCAGTGTTGATCTTGGGCCGATGGAGTTAACCAAAGCACGTGATTTGTCAAAGCTGTTTTCAACCACGTGCAGAAAATCTCAGCAGATGATCTCCGTAAATGCAGCATACTGCTTACAAAAGTTTTCACAATAGAGTTATAGAAAACCAAGGATAATTAACGGAATAAATACCCATAAAAATTTATCAATTTGTCCTAGAGTACGTTTGAGAATAACATTTAAACTCAGTTATATGAAGTACAATAGACAAAACTTTTTTTGTATATGCTTTAAAACTCAAGTTTTATCATAAGATTTCCTCCACAAAAGTAGCTGCAAACGGGCCCAGTCCCAAAATGAAGAGGTAAGATAGGTGACATTGTACTAAACAATATGGAAAGGTAGCAAAATGCATTATATATATATATATATATATATATATATATATATATATATATATATATATATATATATATATATATTATATATATATATATGATAAATAGCAAGAGAGAGCATTTATTTTTTTTTCTTCATTCTCCATTTCCCACACTAGTATTTTCCCCACACAGTGAACCTAGGATATGGAGGGGGGTTGGGGGTTATATGGGGGGAACAAAGAGGTGGAGTCATATTGAAAGGGGGCAAGGGGGGTTATGGAGGGCAGTTGAATAGCAAAGCTTAGCATAGGCAATTTCAAAAAGAGGGTAGAAGCGAGCTGCTATTAGACATGCAGGCTGGCAGATGCACTAAAGGTCGTACTCCGCAAACTCAAACGACTAATAGAAATATCGATGCATTCCGAAACTGACGACAAGCCAAAAAAAAAAAAAAAGGGGTTCAGCAAAATAAAATGTATGAACATACACATACGGCTAACATGTCATAGATGATAGACGTAAGACAGCACTTGGGTGTTTGTGTGTGTGTGTGTCTGTAAATGTATGTGTATGTTTACGTATGTGTGCATGTGTGCGCGTGTGCTCGTGTGTATGTGCTTTATGATAATGCGGCGCGCACATAACAGGCACGCGCGCATTAATGTTCAGGAGTGCTGGTTGTTGGGTGTGTAGTTGTGAGCTAGGACGGGCTGCTACTTACTCGGAATGCCTGACACTAGTTTTAAAGGCCTTAGAACCCGGATTGCTCTCAGTGTTCTTAAGTCTACTTCTATGTCGTCCTGCGCAAATAGCGTGATGAATCTGAAAAGCAAGGATAAAGACCGTAGCTACACACTAAAATGTTTTAGCTATGATGGGTTTCCACAACTACTTCTAATAATAGATACACTATTAACTCTTTGGAAAGAAGAACAGTCACTTCTAAAATCTATGTAAAAAATCTCGTTAGATATCTGTGAAAACCAGTTAGGATAGTAGAGGTTAAAGGAAGAGGCTGCAATGGCAGAAGAGGTGATGAGACTGGGCGAGGTTCTGTGAAGTTAGTCTAGGGAGGAAGAAGTGGGAGTGTGTGTGTGGGGGGGGGGAGGGAGCGAAATAGCGGTCACAGAAAAAACACTATAAATGCTATTTCCTTAAGACGTGAGTGTAGGGTATTTAGTTAAGGAAAGTGAAGAGGGAGGGACAAGAAGGATGGTAAGATACACCCATAGGGCAGGCGAAATAAATGAAGGAGGAACCCCAGGAAATATCAAAATAGTGGGGGAAGGGGGGATATTACAACGCCCCCAGGGACAACAAGGGGGGCAATAAAGAACACGTTGCTTTGTAGAGCCTGCACACGACTATTCCGACTACCATGTTTCAAAATAAGCAGAGGCTGCAATATAGCGGGTCAAAGAAAATATTTAGGTAAAAATTGGCTTTATTTCCACTAAGTCGTCGGCACTACTACTTGTGATCTATATACCTATATACCTATAGTTTGTCAGTCAATGGTCTACAGGTTTAAATGCATTCGAACCAACTAGGAAAGTATAATAATAATAATAATAGTAATAATCATTCTCAGACACTCAGAAAAAAAAACAAAGACAAATACAGAATCTATGTCATCAGCTGTAGTAGTGGTAGTGGTACTGGTGGTAGTAGTAGTAGCAATAGTAGTAGTAGTAATACATATACCCAAAAGCTAATATAAAATGACTAACCAGGACTATTGTTCCGAACAGGGTCTATAGGTATATGATCCCATGCGTCCACTGTCCTCCCT
>JAXCGZ010021666.1:0-20000 GCA_037179515.1 Halocaridina rubra | reverse complement strand
AGTCAAAGAAGAGAGTTGAAATATATATGAAATATTCCACTAACATAATATTCACAGCTAATTCGCATTTTTTTCCCCAGTTTCATATATAACAGACAGAGCCTAAGAACCTCAGAGAATCCAAAAATGACAAATTCTTGAACTTTATATATTTTAAACTTCTCATAATCAACCAACACAGCTTTATATATCTGGCAAATCCTGATTAAGAAATCAGTTACCGTTCTGGAACTGATTTTGGGAAATATTATATCATTTATATTTCCTTTAAATTACTCACTCTCTCTAAAAAGCTTTCATAATTTTTTAAGTGGGTAATTTATAGAGTAATGAAGGTAAACTTTATTAGGTTTCCGAGTGCAGTGCATCATTGTTAATGAGGGTAATTCTTTTAATACCCAGTGTCCAGTGAATCGTGAATTCTATTATCAAATACTGTGTAAGTTAAGAACATTTATTTCAAGGAATTATTAAGATCAGATGCTATGCAACGTATATTATACAGTGAAACGCAATGGTGCAAATGTTATTATATTTACAGAACTTTGCAACACAACCTGTAGCTTAATCTCAAGCCTAACTTTGTGAATGCACTGTACGACTTATTATGACTATTATCAACACCTATAAGTTGTACTTATTTCATGTAAATGAACTGGTAAAATATGGAAATATTTTTCCAATACTATCACTTTCTAAAATATCAATCGACCTCAAAGCAACACAAGGAATATCACTATCAAATATGTTACAATTTTCATGAAAATCAATTACTCCTCAACCAAACACCAGACCCTTTAGGACCTCACGAAATGGGAGATATCTACAGTTAATCGTTGTTCCTGATGGCTATCATGTCGGGTACCAGAAGATTTTGGGTCAATAAGAGTATTCACTGATAAAGAGGGAGGTGGTTCTTTTATTGCTGTATATATTAACTAAAATTATTGAGAAGGAGAAGAGCTATAGGCAAACATAGTCGCAGAGGGGAAAAAAGGCAATTGTAAAAAATAAAAGGTTCAGTTTGTATGTTTGGTATCATTGCGTTAAGAGGATACAAAAGAGTCTCTCAAAATGTGGCAGAATTTCTAAGGTGTGGCAGCGCTGATCCACAGGAGTATAATGTAATGGATAATTATTTTTCAATGGTAAACAATATGATCATATATATATATATATATATATATATATATATATATATATATATATATATATATATATATATATATATATATATATATATATTATAAAAAGTCATTTAAGTTCATATAAATTTCTAATATATATATATATATATATATATATATATATATATATATATATATATATATATATATATATATATATATATATATATATATATATATATATATATATATATATATATATATATATATATATAATATGGAGATAGCATCAGAGAGGATTGTATAATTTACTCAAGTCTCAAAACACTCTGTATCAAATATCCCCGTTGAGGAGAGTATACGAAACTAACATAGGAGACTCTTCTCTTTACACTAACCTCAACGGAGATATCTAAGGCATAGTATTTTGAGACTCTGGTATAATACAGTTCTTTATGATAATATTTCCATATATTAATAATGTAGGGATTTTCTGTCTTTAATTTATGCATTTATATAAACATAAAATATCTACATTGAATGACATACAATTCAAACATAAAATAAATATAATAGATAATAACAAACCTGCCCCGGCTTCACATCATAACAAGAAAACATACCATTTTATCGCTCACTGAATGCCTAATATAACAATAACATCACAATTATATGAATACAAATATATAAATACATATATACATACATATTTGTATATACATATGTATAATATATATATATAATGTATATATGCTTCTATACATCTATATACATGCATATATATACATACATATATACATACATACATAAATACATACATACATATGTATACATATATACATATATACACACACACACACACACACACATATATATATATATATATATATATATATATATATATATATATATATATATATATATATATACTGTATATATAAATATATATATATATATATATATATATATATATATATATATATATATATATATATATATATATATATATATATATATATATATATATATATATATTATATATCAAAGTGTCACAGAATAGTTATTCACCATATTCCTGAATTCGACACGAGACAGCATGGAGCAGAAATATCAAATGGTCACAAAAAGAGATTCAACATAATTTTTCACTTTTTCTATCGGTGAAGATGCAAAAGGAAAGTGGAAAAAAAGGCTAAAATAATAAGAAGTATAATGATAATAATCATCATTATCATTATCATCAAATGGAAAATTAAACTATGGTCGTTTATTGAAAACAAAAAGAACAAGCTTGCAGCATTTTTATGGCATGCCCATGACAAAAACATATGCTCGTCTTTTTTTGTTTTTTATCTTGTTAGAATAATGATATTATATTATTATTTATCAGCGGTAATGACTTGAGCCTACAAGCTAAGCTAACGGCTTCTTTTCCATCACACGGTAAGAAAATAAAAGGATCAGGAACAGAGAATGCGCATTCTGATTGGTCGACTGGTTTACGTTGACCAATCACGTGAATTTTCTGTTAGTGATTCCACTGTCCGTGTAACTGACTGCCCTTTGCCTGTCAACAACAGCAATGGCAAGAAACACTTGTTTTGCGACAACTAAGATGAAAAAAAAATCGCAAGGAAAAGGTACAAAAACAATAATCTCCATTTATATGCCTTGATCATAGACACTGTCATTTAATTCGAAAAAATATGATTCTGCTTTAATCTGAATGATTCTTATAACTTAAATTCAAATTAATAGTACTGGCAGTAACTGGGTATGAAAAATCCTCTGTACTGAATCTGATACAAAGAAAAAACTCTAATGACACGAAACAAAAGAAAACGAAGTTAAAAAAACTCAGTTTTAATTTGTTACATATTTGTAAAGCATTTCTCTCAATAAAATCCAGATTCACTACAGAGAATGCTATACCCATGTGTTTACATCCATAATACAGTCATGTTTAATAAAAATAATAATAATAATAATAATAATAATAATAATAATAATAATAATAATAATAATAATAATAATTAATATTATTATTATTATTATTATTATTATTATTATTATTATTATTATTATTATTATTATTATTATTGTTATTATTATTATTATTATTATTACTATTATTATCATTATTATTATTATTATTATTAAAATTATTATTATTATTATTATTATTATTATTATTATTATTATTATTATTATTATTATTATTATTATTATTATTATTATTATTATTATTATTATTATTATTATTATTATTATTATTGTCAAAATTATGAATGAATTTTAATCAATGGGTAAGACGCATTATCAGATCAAGGCATTGATAAGGAGGTTCTTAATTAATGCACAACACAAGAGCTGAAGTACTAAGAACAGACATACATACACACACATTATACCATCCTAATAAATAAACAAACTGAGACTAACAGCTACTGCACTAGTTATCTAGAGCACACTAAAGAGTGGATGGCGATTTATCAACATATAAATAAAGAAGTAGAAGTAAAAGAAGAAGAAGAAGAAAAAAAAGACAAGGCCAAAGCTGTGGACTCGATTTTACTAACATTTCTGGGGATATTTTCTGGGTATATATGAAGCGACGTGATAATAGCCTTACCAGCTTGGATTCAGCCACGAAATTACTAAGAAGCATATACCACAATTCGAGATCATTCTTATGTCACGACTTCAGATGTGCTTATTATTATTATTATTATTATTATTATTATTATTATTATTATTATTATTATTATTATTATTATTATTATTATTATTATTATTATTATTATTATTATTATTATTTTTATTATTATTATCATTATTATTATTATTATTATTATTATTATTATTATTATTATTATTATTATTATTATTATTATTATTATTATTATTATTATTATTATTATTATTATTATTATTATTATTATTATTATTATTATTATTATTCGTGGCGAAGGCCATTCTGAGAACGCTGGTACGAAGCCCGTGATCCGATTTGAGAATATCCTCAAAAACGCCGTGAAATTCATTGTCCCAAAGAGAGTCAAACAGATAGAGAAGACAGTCGAGGTCAGCCTATTTTGAAAAACAAATGAATAAAATCTTCTCTTATCACTCTTTATTCTGTTTAAAACATTTCTGTATGCTTTTCCGTCTAAAAACACCGGACAGTTTAAATATAACTCAGACAGGGACGAGACCGGAACAGAGAAAGAGGTCACACATGTACCAACAGTAATCTTAGTTACTCGACACTCGACTCGAAGAAATAATTATATTTCTCTCATATAAGGGAAAGGATTAAGACAAAAGTATGCATCACGGTTAATGCCAATTTATTTTTCGTTATCCTTCAGAGATGAATAAAATAATATTATCATGATTGTTATTACTAACAGGTAGAAATAAAAGAAAAAGCTCTTACCTCATATTGACTATTGGAATCAAGTGCTATAAACAGGACCTCTGAACTAAATACTATGATACAAATATATGGTCATTGATGACTATCATGTCATCGATAATACATTAAAAGTATAGCATAATTCATAGTTAATTAGCGGCTGTATAATTACATGCGCATTTTTCCCCTTAAAACAAATGTAATTTTAATATGACAGTGAACGTTTTAAGTATTTTAGACACGACCGAATTAATATTTCAAAAAGACATACATATGTGTCAAGTCTTGGAAATATATAAATAATGATAAGTAACACTTAGTATTTAAAAACTTTATCGTCTTCTGGATATAGGATATTTTCGGCTCATATTTTTTTCCCGGTGGAAATTTTCCCGGAAAAAAAAAAAAAAAAAAAAAAAAAAAAAATATATATATATATATATATATATATATATATATATATATATATATATATATATATATATATATATATATATATATATATATATATATATATATATATATATATATATATATATAAGTCTTCATGACATATTAACCACACGTGAACTTAATTAGGAACTGCTTTTATTCAAGCTTTAAAACAAAATCCGGTGATAAAAATGGCTAAGTGGTCCTTGCTAAATTGAGTAAAAAAGAGAAGGACAGTTTGATAATGAATAAGGCTAGACGTAAAGATGAATGGAGGCAGACGGATAAAAACAGATAGATAGATAGATATATAGGTAGATAGATAGATAGATCATCCATTCCACTCATCAAGTCAGCTATTCTATGCCGAAGAGTTCGTGAAGATTTTGATATAATTATGAAAATGATGAGCTTACCAGCTGCAGGGGTATACCATCGATTCCCAGGGGGGGTGCAGCAGATCCAAACGAGTAGTAGTAGTAGTAGTAGAAGTAGTAGTGGTGGTGGTAGTAGTAGAGTGGTAGTAGTAGTGATGGTGATAAGGAGGGGGCGGGGGGTGAAAGGGACACAACAAAGAAAAGACAACTTGAGATACGTTTGTGCGATGAAGGAGGGGAGGAGAGGGGGCAATGATATTGTAATAAAAAGGGGGGGGGGTGAGGTGTTGATAAACTATCAAATATAATACAGTGGAAGCTGAGAGCTACGTGGGGGGAGGGGAAAAGCTTAAGCAGTCATTGACACTACTTTTGCATATATATATATATATATATATATATATATATATATATATATATATATATATATATATATATATATATATATATATATATATATATATTTATATATATATATATATATATATATATATATATATATATATATATATATATATATATATATATATATATATATATATATATATATATATATATATATATATATATGCAAATATACTGTAAGCAAACAGGGGGGGGGGACGGGAACGGGGCATAAGAAATGAGTGATTTCTTTTGAATCAAATGACTATATAATGAGACAATGGGGAAGAGGAAGTTATATTAAACTTCCTTTCGTAATTTAAAGAACACATATTCACATCTTCTGAACTCTTTTTTTTATGTTAATATATGAAAAAGTCCTAAGTAAAGCACACATAGAATACAGGTGCTCACATACCGCCAAAAGCACCATTAAGAAATACTAGCAAAAGTAAATAAATAAAAAAAAAATGGGGACTTTTATCATTTATGATAACAAATAGTTTTGAAGATATATCGGATGGGATTGCCAAAGCACCTCCAGTCTTGCACAATGGTGCAGAAAAGGATGACGGGTTTCTGAGCTCTCAAAATTTCCATCTTTCTTATATATAAACTCGAAATGTTACTGATTATAAAATATACATAAAAAAATACACACACACACACACACACACACACACACACATATATATATATATATATATATATATATATATATATATATATATATATATATATATATATATATATATATATATATGATTTAAAGTGGTAAAGCTCTGCAAAAACAGCCGATATATCCTCAAAACAAGAGCCCCTAATGCATCATGTCTCCTTAATATTCAAAAGGACTCTCAAGAACCTAAAATAATGACAATAATTATCATAACAGGAGTAATATTGATGACAATAACAATTTAGAACTCAACTGGGTCACTCTCCAGTCCATACAAATCTATCATGAAGTAATAACAATAAAAAAAACAATGTCTACAGTCAAACAGGGACAAACATTGAAGCCTTTGGTTGATATACAATCAAAGTACTTTACAGAATGAATTTGTCCTTCTCAATAACAAAAGAAAAAAGAATAGGAAGACAGTTCAAGTAAGCATAATTATCAGTTCCCTTTTCAAAGTATAGCCACATTAAAAACAATTAGAGTAAGAAAGAGAGGCCTTTATAAGATGGCATTTTTTCCTGTCTGCTTAAGGTAGAGGTCTGGTTCCTTGGAGGTGTTCAAAAGCAAATATTCACTGAGGTAAATAAGTTAATCCAGTTATTAATTATTTACTTAATAACATGGATATTTTAGCCCAAAGAGGTGTTTTTAATATCTAAGACGATTTAACATAAAGATACTAGCGTAATTAAATATATATGATTTGGGGGGAAAATTTTAATTAATACAAGGTATACATAAGTTCCATTATCCATAATTCTCTTCAAGAAAATTATTTTATTTATTGGTTAAAAAAATATGACACGGACCACTAAAATTACTATAGAAATTTCATTATCTTTCTCAACAATAAGGAGGCATATATGAATTTACAAAACAAACTTCTTTAAACAAAAATGACGTAAGATGTGAATTTTAAATTAAAGAATGCCTTATAAAAAGCAGTTTTTACTTAATAGCTTTTGATGTAACCTACAAGGAACATCGACTCGTACATTAGAACACGAGATTACCCTAAAAAAAGAAAAGGAAATGAAAACATAGCATACATATTGGTATAATAAGCAGACATGGAGTCATCAAAGTCTATATAAGTAGATTATTTACTCCTTTATCGTTATCATATATATATATATATATATATATATATATATATATATATATATATATATATATATATATATATATATATATATATATATATATATATATATATATATATATATGCTAGACTAAACAAATTCACTTAGGATTATACCCGTTTAACACGAATTAACAACAAAGAGCAGCTGTTTATTATTAGCAAAACGTGCAACACTTACAAAATGACATATAAAGCACAAACTGGTCTGCAAATAACTGTATAAATTAATACAGGTGAATCAGAAGGTATACATACAGAAAGTCACACCATCGATGCGAAATTTGTCGAAGATGCAATTGATGTAAAGTCTCAAATAATATATTCACGTTTTTCTTGCACACAAAACTTCTGGCAGTCATACATACATACATGCATGCATACATACATACATACATACATACATACATACATACATACATACATACATACATACATACATACATACATACATACATACATACATACATACATACATACATACATACATACATACATACATATATACACATACATACATACATATATACATGCATACATACATATAGCCCCATTCCTCCTTGCAAGGGAGGTCTCTTGCATTCATACGATACACTAAAGAGGTTGTGCGAATGTAGTGATAAAGTTTCACCCGTTTATTCTATTCCAGTAATCCTTATAGAAATAAAGCATTCTTTTTCCATCAATCTCTACCGCTTCAGTTACTTTTCAGTTAGTATAAGAAGCAGGTTTCACGAGGCTCCTCTCCGTACAGATTGAATATTAATGTAGATCAGTAATGGGCCTTTAGTTGTTAACGGATTTTTTTTTACAGCTAATTGTTTATCAGGCGAGGTCATCGCAAGCGAAAACGTATTCTCTCTCTCTCTCTCTCTCTCTCTCTCTCTCTCTCTCTCTCTCTCTCTCTCTCTCTCTCTCTCTCTCTCTCTGTATAGATATACTCGTTTCTCTCTCTCTCAATATAGGAGTTCTTTCTCTCTCAATAACAGACTAACAATATACTTCATATATTCACACACACATACAAACACACTAACAATATTGTAAATAATCCTTAAAATATGAAAAAGAATACATTAAATCAAAATTAATCTTATCATATGTAATGGAAGACAGACTTCTTAAAATATCTCGTCCCATTTCCAGAGAATATTGTCATGCTAAAATATATATATATATATATATATATATATATATATATATATATATATATATATATATATATATATATATATATATATATATATATATATATATATATATTAGATGAAATAATAGGAAAGTCATCAAGTTAATAACAAATTTCATGCAAAAAAGTTCATCCTTATACGATTATGGTGATTACATTCACATCTGTCAATTTTCTCTATGCATTCCAAGCATTTTATACATAGAAAATGTGTTGGAGGCTATATGCATTATATACATTGCTATGCTATTTATTCATCATACAAAAATAAATCGTTTCAAAATATCAGGTGAGACGAAAATACTACGTAAATGTTATTTTCTAGAACTAGACAAAATATATTCCTAATTAAAAAAAGAAGAAGTTATAATGACACTAAAATGATAAAGCTTTTTAGAAAACAAAAATATTTAGAAAGATATGAAGAAATGTCTTTTGCGATGGCAAAAGGAAAAAAAAAACTGTAATTTATTAATTATATACTATGGGGATTTTTTTTTTTTGCTCTATTAAAGCGATAGCATCTAAGAAAAAATCATGAGAATAGCCAATAATTTGAAGAAAAAAAATTGTCTGAAGATGGCAAAGGAAGACGTTTACTAAATAAAAGAATAAATAAATAAAAATTTAAATAAATAATTAAATATATATATATATATATATATATATATATATATATATATATATATATATATATATATATATATATATATATATATATATATATATATATATATAGAGAGAGAGAGAGAGAGAGAGAGAGAGAGAGAGAGAGAGAGAGAGAGAGAGAGAGAGAGAGAGAGAGAGAGAGAGAGAGAGAGAGAGAGAGAGAGAGAGAGAGAGAGAGAGAGAGAGAGAGAGAGAGAGAGAGAGAGAGAGAGAGTGAGAGAGAGAGAGAGAGAGAGAGAGAGAGAGAGATTGAATATAACTACGTACAGCATTCTTATAAAATTTGTGCATTTGTGCAAGACCGACGAAAATTAAAAAAAAACTATAATTTTACCTATTTCTTTAACAATTTTAAAAAGTTATATAATACTCATACATGCATAAACATAGTTTTGAATTATTAGTGTTATTAATGTAGGAAAGCAAATAATGTACAAAAAATAAAAAAAAAAATCTGTATATATCTTCAAATTTCATAATAAAGGAAGTGTATGTAGCTTTACTTTTTATAAAATAAAATTATTTCAGAAAACTATCAGAGTATGTGTCGTATTATAATAAGTACAACAAGACTCTGTAGTACTTAAGATATTAGTAAACAACTCTTGTATAATTAAGACATTTGCAGCCTTAAATCACTATAATCACTATAATAGTTTTATTTAATTAACCTGGAAGAACTTTTGAAATATATGATCAATATTTCATGATCAATACCATGATACCTGGCGATGAAATGGGTACACAGTATTTTCTAGACTTGGTACAATCATATTTAACTGTGGCTTTGAAAACGATTAAATTTTAGAAAGTACTCGCAAATATTTTCCATTTTAGCTTTTTTTCTAAGCCTATGCTAAGCCATTATTCCGAAATAAAAAAAAATATATTTGACTAATTGAAATAATTGATTTTGTGTATAATTATACTTCTTACTCAGACCGCCGACACCCAAGGGTAGGAGATTTATGAACACAAATTACGATTTTTTGTTTTTTTTGGAAAAATATAACTTCTTCAGATATGTAAAACTTCAAATGTCTCTTTAATTTAGATAATTGTAACTTGAAAAAAAAAGAAAAATTTGTGTTTTGTGGCAATTTTGATGGTTCCAAGGAATGGGAATAAAAGAAATATTTAATAATAATAATAATAATAATAATAATAATAATAATAATAATAATAATAATAATAATAATAATAATAATAATAATAACAATAATAATAATAACAACTCACAATCCTATTCTACGTTTAATATTATTAATACATATACGTAAAAGACATATTTTATATATATATATATATATATATATATATATATATATATATATATATATATATATATATATATATATATATATATATATATATATATATATATATATATATATATATATATATATATATATATATATATATATATATATATATATATATAAAACATCATTATGTGGCAAACATACCAAACAAGACAAACAGACTTGCATTCAGTAAAAAGAGAAAAAGATAAACTTGAGAAAAGATATATTATATATATGAGAAAAACAACACTGCATACAGACAGCTTCTAAACTAATAAATTTCCCAAACGAAAAACAAAAAGCAAGTGTCACTGTTCAGTTTTATTTAAATATCAAACATCTGCTGTTGCTGTTCTATGATGATGCTTTGTTCGCTGTTTTTGTTCCATATCATATATTTGGAAGAGGAGAATGAAATATTCTGTCATGTGTTGGTATGACAATGTTTGCTCCGGAACAAACAAAAAAAGAAAAAAAATCGAAATTATAAATATTTTTTGTGTTTTTGGTATAACATTGGAGGTTTCTACACACACAAAATATAAGTTGGAAACAATAAATATTTTTTTTGTTTGTTTCTGGTATGAGGATACGGTTGTTTGAATATATAAATTATAGCATGTTACAGTTATATAACATATCAGCTGAAATTTATAATCTATTTCCCACGATAGTTTGATGAAGCAGGTTTTTTGAACAAGTATGAAATAACAGGTTATAATAATAATAATAATAATAATAATAATAATAATAATAATAATAATAATAATAATAATAATAATAATAATAATAATAATAATAATAATAATAATTAATAATAATAGCAATATTAATTATAATAATAATAATAATAATAATAATAATAATAATAATAATAATAATAATAGCAATAATAATTATAATAATAATAATAATAATAATAATAATAATAATAATATAATATAATAATAATAATAATAATAATAATAATAGCAATAATAATAATAATAATAATAATAATAATAATAATAATAATAATAATAATAATAATAATAATAATAATAAAAATAATAATAAATATCGATTATTGGTTTGACGATGGTGTTTTATAAGCATATAAAATATGTGGCATAAAATAATTATAAATTCACAAGTGTGAAATGACAAAGCAGTTTTATAGAAATAAAATGACCAGTTTAATATAATATTAGTTTCTGGTGTTTGGTATGACGAGCAAGATTTGTTGGTGTATAAAATGCAATATATAAATAATTAAAAATAATTTCAAGTCTGATGTGAAGGAGACCTTATAAAAATAGAAAATGTCAATTATATATTATCATATTTTTATACTTATCACGTCTGAACTTTGTGAATATAGTCAATACTGTATGTAAAAATGATAACTTATTTCTGGTGTAATAAAATACTCTATAATCATTATAAAACATAATGTTCATATAAAATAATTATAAAAAAATTATTTGTATGAATAAGTGGTCAGCGACGCAGGTTCGGTTTTCCAGATGCTCAACAGTTTTTCGTGTATTGCAGTGTATTATTATCGCAGTTTCAGTGTGAATATATTTACTTAAAACTCCACGTTCAATTGTAACAGGCTGGTATAAGATCGAAGCGAATGTGCATGCAAGTATTGGTTGTACTAAAAGATAGATTTTTATCTGTTGTAGTATCTCGGTCGATGTTATGTTTTGCATGACCAAGTGGCCAGCGACGCAGGCTCGATTCCCCTGATGTTTAGATTGTGTTTTATGGATGACAGGGTATCTGTCTATCTATCTATCTATCTATCTATCTATCTATCTATCTATCTATCTATCTATCTATCTATCTATCTATCTATCTATCTGTATATATATATATATATATATATATATATATATATATATATATATATATTATATATATATATATTGTAAATAAACTTAGCATATAATAAAATAGCGGAACGAATCTGTAACTTATACCATGTCTGTCTATTCTCGATAGGAATGAACAGTTACTTACAGTGGGGCAGAAATAGTGAAAATTAATAATTCCGAGTAATGTAGTACTTCATAAGAAAAAGATTTCGAATATATTGTACATTCCATTAATGACTCAGAGGAAGAGTACTCTTTCAACTATTGTTATGAGGAATGATAAGTGAAAAGTAATGTGTGCATGAGAGAGAGAGAGAGAGAGAGAGAGAGAGAGAGAGAGAGAGAGAGAGAGAGAGAGAGAGAGAGAGAGAGAGAGAGAGAGAGAGAGAGAGAGAGAGAGAGAGAAACCCAAGTAAAGTTTTTGAAGTGGATGTATTTAAAAAATGTATACACACTGTGTGTGTGAGTATATATATATATATATATATATATATATATATATATATATATATATATATATATATATATATATATATATATATATATATATTATATATATATATATATATAATATATATATATATATATATATATATATATATATATATATATATATATATATATATATATATATATATATATATATATATATATATATATAATATACAATATGTGGGAACGAAGGGGCCGCAAAGATGTCCAAAAGATTCAACTAATTAAATATAAGCCTTGTGTACAGTATACATAAGAAATAAATTCCCTTGAATTCACTGTATCCACTTGTAGTTTTATTATGGTGTTTAATTTATTTTAAGTGCTCAGGTGCTCTTGTGCTTCACTAACTCTAAATCATGATATGCTTTGTATATCTTACACATAAGTGTACGTCGAACATACGCATACCACATGATATTATACATATCCATAGTATACAGAGCATATGTGTAATAGATATGTTACATATATCTGTGGTATGCAAACATAGATCATTATGAATACAGAACAGATCTCATGCAATGCCAGTGAACTAGATAGAAATCATAGCTACAGCATCTAGGAATCTGAATCTAGGACTAGACTAGGATGCTCTAATGAGTAATTAAGTCTACTAGCGAGAAGAGGCACAAATGCTGGGCAAACCTTTCCCAGTCTCCCAAAGTCACATCAAAACACCTCATATATATCAATTTATAGCAATATGGACTAAAAATGCATAGCCTTATGGGGTAGAATCACGGACTGCGACTGCTAAAAAGGGTCTTAAAATACAATTAGTCTATTAGGTGTTGTCTAAAGCAACATAACCAACATCTGGAAACGATTCTGAAATAGAGAGTTGTAGCAAGTCGAAAATTAATCATTTGCTCCTCTATTTTAGAGAGAAATTTTCAGTAAGCAGAACATCTGTAATTTGGAAATTATGCTCATTAAGTTGAACTAAAAATAAAAGTGGAAAATATTAATATCTTACTAAAACATCAAAGGGAGAAAAAATACAGAACAAAATTAATTTGCGATGATGAGAATATATTATCTTTCGGTGAATATTTTCTAGGTGGAAATAAACTTTAAATGATAACAATTAGTATATATATATATATATATATATATATATATATATATATATATATATATATATATATATATATATATATATATATATATATATATATATATATATATATATATATATATATTTAAATTAACTCACAAATGTTATCTAAACCCATAAGATATATATTCTCATTAACACATTTCTTTAAGAATTGTAAAATTTACTGGACAGAACTGCGTAGCTGCGAATACTATTGAAAGCAAAAACCTGAAAAAAATTAGTATATAAATGGAGAGAAGAAAAAACTATATATCAGCCTTGTACAATAATAATAAAAAAAAACAGAGACAAGGCACACGATAATCTTTCAAACCCAATCTAGACAGCCATCTCTTAAACTAGGTCCTCTCTGAAAGAAACAACTCTACTTAAACATTTAATAAATAAAAAAAAAACCTGAATCTATAAAAAAAAAAAATCAATAATTTCAGAAAGTGCCCTAAATCATTGGAATAACATAAAAGACCAATATCATTCTGACACATTTAGATATGTGATATAGTAATAAAACAAAACAAAAATAGCTACAATAATTAAAAATAGTTAATTCAAACTAGTTGGTGTTATACATACCAAGTTGGTGGCCAGAGGCGTCTTGTCGCCATCGGGGAGATGTTCCTCCAAGGCCAACACGATGCAGTTGGCGATGATGGTCAGGAGAACCGCGTACTCGAACGGAGTAAAGATAAACAGTTAAGGAAACAAATCATGAATATTTACAAATAAAATGCAAAAAAAAAAATTTCACCTAGGAATTTCAGTCAACAAAAGACATATTCAAAAAATAAATTAAAAACTTTCATTATTAAATCAAAATATATGTTTATAATACTACTAAAAATTAATAGTTGGTCTTAGATTGTTCAGTCCTTTCTGTATCCGGATTCCACTTAAGAGCCGGTTATTCACGAAAATAATGTCCGTCATCCAACCTTATAAACGTCACTACAAATGGAAAGTTAATACTGTTGTGGCGGTTTTCTCAAAAGATCAAAATCATGTAACACATCAAATATTATGAAAGCCAAATTACATTGTACATACTCATGGTAAGCTAGCCTGAATCCGAAAGCTTTGACCTCCTGCTGCTCAGTTAAGGGTTCAAATGAATCAGGAAATTTGCATGAGAAGGAATACAATCCATAATCATTCAAGTATGTGATTCAACATGAGCTTTCCAACTTACTTCAAAAACTGGAAAATAATACGAAACATGTAGAAAAGATTTCGATTTTTCTGATCGAAACACAACTCAGCAAACACGGAAGCAGAGGGAAGAAGTATGACATTGCAGATGTATCAAAGGTTTAAGTCCTTCGGTTTATGATTTCACCAGAATTCACGACACGACTATCACGTGTAAGTCCAAAACACAATTTGTTGAGTTATCTGAATGTTAGACATTATATCCAGTATGAAAAAATGAAGCTGTTGGAGAAAGCGTCCCAGAGGTATATTCCATTTCAAATGCACCAACTGGATAACTCCAAAGACAACGATTTAAGACTGACTTCTACAGTACTCTGTGGTCTGTATCTATATAAAAAGGGGTGGGTCAAAAGTAAGGTTTTAATATTAATTTTTTCACCCTTCTGGGTGTGGGATTACCTGCTTGTGGCCCTTCCTGATGATCACTACTCTTTGATAAAAACGTGGAATTAAGGACCTGTATAACTAGAGAAATGTAATCCCTCACCCAAAAGAGTGGAACAAAAGATAAAAAAAAAGTGATTTTTGGTCCACCCAGCGCTAGCGATGAAAAGATGTACCTATAGTCTAATCAAGACATACGTAACTTGTTACCAAGCATCCAAAATATCATGACAATATTTAGAGATTCATATCAGACGAATAAATGTATATAATTGTTAAAATAATTGCAAAATATCATAATAATATCAGATCATATTTACTACTCAGATCATATTTACTACTCTTACAATAATAATAATAATAATAATAATAATAATAATAATAATAATAATAATAATAATAATAATAATAATAATAATAATGATAATAATAATAATAATAATAATAATAATAATAATAATAATAATAATAATAATAATAATAATAATAATAATAATGATAATAATAATAATAATGAAGAAGATGAAGAACAAAAAGGAGAAAAAGGATGAGATGAAATATAGAATATAGCTATAAATCCCTGTTTCATCTCTCATCGTAATTACGATAAAGGAGTATGGAGGCCACGGTAGCTCAGTTGTAGAGCACGCGAGACAGAAAGTGACGGGCATGACTAACGCAGGTTCAATCCCACCGCTGGGAGTTAGGAAGGGCATCCAGCCTTATTCTCCCAGCTCCAGTCTGTTTATGTCCACCTATTCAAGTGGGGATTAACAGTGACACAAACTGAAAAAGGTGGTATTAAAAGTTTCAAAATGAACGTCAAAAGCATGCGCGTGAATTTAAAGTGGCTGTTATATACGCATTTCGGAACGGGAAACAAAGCGTAGGTGCTTTACTTACATACATAGGTAAATGCAATGTATAGGCCCTCAATAAGGATGTTGTAAGACATTCGCATGTAGGGTACCTAAATGGCTGTCCATACGCATTACAGTATAATAATAAGGGTAAAAAGGCTTTAAATGTACACATCAAGTAACACGAGATAATATTGTACCAGAAAAAATATGAACATCAAATTAAATATTGTAGGTACTGTGACAAAAAGTGAAAGCATGAAAGCATTGAAAACACATCAATAAATAAATATGCGTATAGTTCGTGAGCTAGGAATATGTTCAGGTTAGCGTATATATAGGTAATCATCATGGTTTCCTTATAGCATTACCGCAGAAAAAGTAAAAGTGAAAAAACACAAAAATAAACACAAAAACAAATAAAAACGATGTCAAGTTCCTGACCCAAATACATACTCACGCATGAACAAGAGGTCAGAGAGAAGTTTTTTTTGCGTATACGCATTGCCGTATGAGGCGAAAGAAGACATACATTAAAAAAACACTCAGGAGTTATAGATCCGGCTGATGAGATATTAGAGGTATTCGCATGCGCGTGATATAAGTACAGCTGCATATACGCATTGTCGCAGTAGCTTAGTGGTAAGGTACACAAGCCAGGAAGTGACAAGCCTGACAAACGCGGGTGCTATACCGCTCTTACCTGTGTCCACCATATTGGAATGGGGACTCATTAAGACGTGCACAAAGCAGCAGAGAAAAAAAAATAATACGCTCTGCTCTACGACTTGGAAAGAGCAAATGCGTTACGCCAAGGCGGGCTGGGATGGAAAGAGAGGGAAGGACTTAGATGTAAGGCACACTGCCCCAGCTAAAGCGAGGGGGGAAGGAGGAGGGGGCTAACGAAGGGGGTTATAGGCGCCTCAGGTGAAAGTGACTGTAAGGTTTTCTGAAGATAGATATGGAGAGATGAACAGATTTATAGACAGATGTATAGATCTAGATAAATAGATAGATAGCCATATTGGTAGATAGATAGACAGATGAAGAAAAAGATCTGAGCATGATAAAGAAAGAACTATAAAACGAATATTAAATAAATAAAAAATAAATCCCAATATTAAGAAAAAGGGTAGCATAGTGGTGAGAAAACTCCACTCGAGAGATAACGGACATTGCTATCAAGCGGGGCGTTAAAAAGGATATCCAGTCTTAATACCCCAGATCCAATCTGTCTGTGCCCACCCGTATAATGAAGACTGACAGTGGCTCATAAAACGTAGAGAAAAAATAGTGCCCGCGATGATCTCATGAAAGTACAATATAAATAAATAAAGTTGAAGATATAAAAAAAAATATTATTACTACGAGAAGGCATTTTCTGATTGCAATAGAATAAAACACTCCCTCGAATAAATTTCACGAACGGAATCTATTTTATTTATCAAAATAAATTTACCATAATTCCGTCCTCTTCAATTTAGAAAGTTATTAAGCTCAATTAGTGAGAGAGAGAGAGAGAGAGAGAGAGAGAGAGAGAGAGAGAGAGAGAGAGAGCACCCAGTCGGAGGTGGGCGCAGGACGTGGGCGGGAAGTGCGAATTGCAAGTGTTAGATGAGAGGGGGAGGAGTAGCTCTGTGGGCGCGAGACTGTGCGCCTGGCGCCACCAAGGCCCACCGACAGACCGCAGTGCAGTGGGACCCAAACATCTCTCTCTCTCTCTCTCTCTCTCTCTCTCTCTCTCTCTCTCTCTCTCTCTCTCTCTCTCTCTCTCTCTCTGTGACGTACAACCTACTTTTCTCTAATTCTCCCTTCGTGTATAGCGCTTTTAACGTACTCCACATTTGCAAAAGCATTTCTCGTGTTTGTTATTATTATTATCATCATTATTATATAGGTAATATGTTCAATTTTATATAACAGCTGCGTTTGTAAAATTATATATATATATATATATATATATATATATATATATATATAATATATATATATATATATATATATATATATATATATATATATATATATATATATATATATATATATATATATATATATATATATATATATATATATATATATATATATATATACACACTTGCCAAAATCTTGGTTCGTGAAAACGCTGCTCCTCCACTGACCCCACAAATTTATTGATGCACTCATTAAACCAGTGACCGACGCACCAGAACCCACTACCCTTTCATTAACTCCAAGTGGTTCTGGTGGAAAAAAAAGTTGTGCCACCGACTTGGGGAGTGGGAACAGATTTTCTGTATGCCAGCCAGTCGGTAGAATCGGGCCTGTATCAACAGAACTACCCATTTCAAGTGATTAATAGGCATACTACTCGACTAAAAAGAAAGTTTTACACACACACACACACACACACACACACACGCACACACACACACACACACACACACACACACACACACACACACACACACACACACACACACACACACACACACACACACACACACACACACACACACAATATATATATATATATATATATATATATATATATATATATATATATATATATATATATATATATATATATATATATATATATATACTTATTCCAATGACTTGTTCTTATTAATCAAGGAGAGTAAAATATAATTATTTCACTTAAGTGAAGAAATCTTCACAAGAAGGAGGGAAATGAAGAGGAAGGAAAGGAGGAGGTATATGGACGGATGGAAGGAAGAAAGAAGAAAAAGATGAATAGCGAAAACAAATCTCCCATATCCCATAGAAGAAGAAGAAGAAGATTAGCCTTTAGCCACGTAACATCAGTTGCTCCAATCATTCCTATGTCTAGAAGAACAATATGCCAGATGAGGAAGTGAGAGAAGAGATTTCATGTTGTGGCGAATACACTCAGTCGTAGTCAATGCGCGAGGCCATCATGAGTGCCTCTTATGTAGGTCACTCTTTCCAGTCTCCTGATGCCACTTCCCCTCCTACGCCCCTCCACTCTCGCTCCGAGTGCTTGTATGGGTGTGTTTGTGTATTTACTTTCCACTCTATAGCTACCATGCCTCCACACTTTGTGTACGTGCGTGTGTGTGTGTGGGTGGGTGCGTGTATGTGTGCGCTTGCGTGTGTCTCTGCATTACAAGCGATCGCTTCACTCATTCACTCTCACTCTAAGCGTGTGTGTTTGTTTCTTTCCTAGAGTACTGTTGCCACTTTTCCCCTCTAGCTTTCACACTACCTTGGACCCACTCTAAAGGGGGGTTGACACGGTCAAACGGTTCGTCGAACGCGGTTCGACAGACAAGTATTTGAAGTGATGTTCGAACGTGTGAACGGGGTATTGGGAACGTGTT
>JAXCGZ010021665.1:7500-35123 GCA_037179515.1 Halocaridina rubra | reverse complement strand
TATATATGCATATGGATGTATGTATGCATCTATATGTATATATATATATATATATATATATATATATATATATATATATATATATATATATATATATATATATATATATATATATATATATATATTTGCAGGAAGGAAACTTCCTGCAAATCCATGCAAAGAAGGCGTGTGAAAATGAGTTTATCGGTGTCAGTACCTCGAACAAATAAGAAAGGGAGATGGGCCCAGTGGAAAGGCCAAGGGCAAATTCTCTGACCCAGGAAATTAGAAGAGAACGTGATGTACATACATACATACATATACCTTGGCTGTTTCCCCCTTTGATTGGGGGGTAGCCGACATCAAAAAAGGAAAACAGTTTGGGGAGAAGTTATTCTCCCCTCTACTCCCCTTCTTCTTTGACGTCTCACAGGAGGTTGGTACAAGGGGGGGATTCCTAGTCCCCCCGCCCCGTCCACTTTTAGTCGCCTTTTACGACACGCAGGGAATACGGTGAGGCTATTCTTTGATATTGTGCCCGCCCCACAGGGCACAGGGTATATATAAACAAAACAGAAATACATCAGCCCTCACTAAGAGCTTATTGAAAATCCTCTCTCTCTCAAAACGTCTTTTCCCTCGGAACGAGCATGAATACTGCGATAGTATTCCCCTGCATATCATAAAAGTTTACAAAAATAGGGTTGTGCGAGGGGACAGGGACCTTCCCCTTTGTAAATTTCTCCTGTGATGAGCGAAGACAAACGAGGGGTTTAGCAAGGAAAACTCTATCCAAAATCCTAGTAATTGGCAATGAGAAAGAGTTAAAGGGAGGAGTTTGGTAACAAGTTTGAGAAAAAGAGATTGATATTGTGGTATTGAGTGGGTGTGTAATTTGACTCGGGTACCTCCTTACAGGAGAGATTATAGCCTTACATTAAGGTACAGCTCGTCAGTTATATGTAAGTTTACAGTTCTTTCCTTGCATCCATGATATATTTATCTTGCTACGAAACTGTCAGTTTATAAGAGGTGAGAATGAGCAGGGCAAGTTGAAATTCTGGTAACGTGGCTGGTTTTCTAGACTTGCGGTAAAACTGCTAGCTTAACCAGGATCTACCATAATATATAAAAGTAATTATAATACCTTGCAATTGCCCAAAACTACGTAAGTGGACATCATCACTTCCCAGTGCAACAGACAGTATCCTAGAAAGAAACGCTGATGGCGGGAACGGTAAAGTCTTTATACCTAATGACGGCTCATTGCCTATGGTAATCGAAGTTAAGCACAACACAGCCATGTATATATCTCGGTACAATTACCAACTTAGGGCTTTATATTAAGCAGAGGACCCACACCAAACCATAATACAAAAATTTAGTCAAGTCTTGCAAACACTATTATTTAGGTGATTTGTACAGTATATATCCATGTTACCAAAGTAAGATGTTTCTTACAGTTACAAGATAGCCATACAGATAAAAAAAATAGATAGTCTGTATAATGTAATAAGCATGAAAGTTGAACATAAGTTAGATTATTGAATGGTTCCTACTAAACTTCATACGAGGAGCTTAGTTTTATACCAGGCTATGAACCCAAATGGCCTGGCCGCCGAGCATCTACAGACACGTTGATGAAGAGAAAGAAAAGAGTAGGTGAAAGAACAGTCCTGTGGAACATCAATGGTAACTCGAAATGAGTTAGATGTTTCACCATCAACAACCAGATATAAAATGGTCCGAAAGAAAACTGGAAATCACCATGTAGCCAAACCATCCATTTGCATGTTGGAAGTAAAATGTGCTTAAAAAAAATCCTGGAAAAAAGTTGAAAACATCCAAATAACACAAATGGCTATCGAGATATCAAATTTCTAAACCAGCGAAACTTTAAAAGTATTTTCTGGCATTTTGAAGTTTTGGCACTTAGTTCATTATAGTACTATGTGCCTCATATATGATAAAAGGTCCTTGTATATAAAGTATTATCATACTTTTAATCAAAAAGGATGAAATGAGTATTAAAATTGGTTTGAATACTCTTTGCAATCTATAAGACTTTGCAACTGAAGGTGCTATATAATTTCATAAAGTAATAGGCATAGGGTGCATATTTTTCTTTCTCTTGTACAGCTTATAGCCCTTCTGCTGCTACTACTATACTACTACTGTTACTGCTATTACTGCTACTACTCTACTAATACTACTACTACAGAAAGTTAAAAATAAAGGTTGACTTTCTCTATTCAACCACTTCTACTACTGTCACTACCACCAGCACTACTGCTTATATAAGTTTTGAAGGAGCAACCTCATAATCCGATATAGAATAATTTTCCTAAATATTTAACCATACGTAGATATATTTTTTGGTTGTTGAAACAGTGAGCAACCTCTCGAGCACTTACCAATACTAATGCTATTACTACTTCTGCTGCTGCTGCTACTACTACTACTACTACTACTACTACTACTACTACTACTACTACTACTACTACTACTACTATTACGATAATGATTACATTGATAATAATAATAATAATAATAATAATAATAATAATAATAATAATAATAATAATAATAATAATAATAATAATAATAATAATAATAATAATAATAATAATAATTATAATAATAATTAATAAATAAAAGAAATTTTTGAAATGCTTAGGACTTAATACTTTCAAGCGTATTACTTATCTGAAGATAAGTAATAAACTTGAGAGTAGTAAGGGTTAGATAATCTCAAAACTTTCCTTCAATTTTCTTAATTAGTCATATACATTCACATTTACAACATTCATATATATATATATATATATATATATATATATATATATATATATATATATATATATATATATATATATATATATATATATATATATATATATATATATATATATATATATATATATATATATATATATATATATATATATATATATATATATATATATATATATATATATATATATATATATATATATATATATATATATATATATATATATATATATATATATATATATATATATATATATATATATATATATATATATATATATATATATATATATATATATATATATATATATATATATATATATATATATATATATATATATATATGCTTTTGTTTGTGTGTGTGTGTGTGTGTGTGTGTGTGTGTATGTGTGTGTGATTACCTAATTGTGATTACCTAATTGTGTTTACGGGAAAGAGCCCAAAGCTCGTATCTTCCCGTCTCCTGATCGGTTCCATTTTATACTTGGTGATACTTATCATACCTGTCCTTAAAACTATGGATTGAGATAGCATTAACTACCTCCTCGCTTAGCGAATTCCAATTATCAACTATTCTTACACTGAAAAAGTATTTCCTTACATCCTGCAAAGAAGTTTTCTTACGAAGCTTCAAACTATGACCTCTAGTTCTAGAGCCAGCCATATCAAAATATCGATCCCTATCCACTCTATCTTAACCATGAAGGAATTTAAAGACTGTCACCATATCCCCCCTCACTCTTCTAGCTTCGAGTGATGGTAAGTCTAATTCCCTCAGCCTCTCATCATAACTGACATTGCGTATTTCTGGCACCAGTTTCGTGGCATGTCTTTGAACTTTTTCAAGCTTAGCTATGTGCTTTTTCAAGTGCGGATGCCAAAAGGGGGCTGCATATTCGAGTTTTGGCCTCACATAGGTTACATAAATATTTCTGAACATTTCCTTGTCCATGTGCCTGAAGGCTACCCTTACATTTGATAAGAGATGCATATGCTGCCCTTACTATGCCATTTATATGTATTTCTGGAGACAAATCTGCCAGTATGTTTACTCCTAGATCTCTCTCATTTTCTGTCTCTTGAAGTTGTACTCCAGCCACCGAGTAGTCAAGCTTGGGCCTTCTTGCACTTGTACCCATTCTCATTACCTTACATTTTGAAGTATTGAATTTCATTAGCCACTTTTCTGACCACTCATGCAGATTATTTAGATCCTCCTGAAGTTCTCTACCATTGTTCTCGTTTTTTTACTTTCTTCACAATCTTTGCATCATCTGCAAACATATTCATGAATGAATTTACAGACTCTGGTAGGTCATTTACATATACAAGGAACAAAAGTGGCCCTAAAACTGAACCCTGTGGAACTCCATTACTAACTCTTCTCCATTCAGACACTGAGTGTCTTACTCTAACCCTCTGTTCCCTTCCTTCTAAGTAAGTTTTTATCCATTCCAAAACATTTCCACCTATTCTAGCCATTGATTGCAGCTTCCTAATAAGTCTCCCATGTGGAACAGTGTCAAACGCTTTCTGGAAGTCTAGGAATATGCAATCTGCCCAGCCCTCTCTTTCCTGTAAGATTTGGCTTACCTCATCATAAAATTCTAATAAGTTTGTTACTGTTGATCTACCTTCTCTGAAGCCATGTTGCCTCACTGACAAAAAGTTGAAGGATTCCAAGTGAAGAGAGATATGTTTCCTTAGTAGTTTCTCCATAACTTTGCAAACTATGCTGGTCAAGGAAACTGTGTGTGTGTGTGTGTGTGTGTGTGTGTGTGTGTGTGTGTGTGTGTGTGTGTGTGTGTGTGTGTGTGTGTGTATGAATATGTAAAAACTAAGAAACATTCTTAAGTGGAAATATTGCCACTATACTTCAAGGATTGTACATCTAGTGGTATATTAATGAAACAACAATATAACATGGTTTTGTTGTCTAGATCTGAGATTTAATTAAATTTATTTAGAAAGTCAGAGGTTCATATTGTAGACTTGGTGTTCAAATTACGCGATATTAATCATATTTTGAAGCGAGAATGTGTGTTTATGTGTGTGTTTGTGTGTTTATATATATATATATATATATATATATATATATATATATATATATATATATATATATATAAATATAAATATATATATATATATATATATATATATATATATATATATATATATATATATATATATATATATATATATATATATATATATATATATATATATATATATATATATATATATATATATTATATATATATATATATATATTAGCACGAAAAACAAGTTCAGAGTTTATATGTTTATGATATTTTTTTAAGTGTTTGTATGCGTATGGGTTTTTGTGAGTGTGCAAAGCATGAATTATATGATTAACATTCATATATTCATACTTCCGCGATGTGTGTATGTGAGTGGGTATTCAAAGTAGGATATAAGGAGTACTATTTATATGTTTCTAATTCCAAGTTGTAATTACCTAATTGTTCTTAAGGGTTAGAACCCTATGGTCGTCACTCTTCGTCACCTGGTTGGTTCCATTTTATACTCAATGATACTTTTCACATTTGTCCATAAAGCCATGAATTCAGTTAGCTTTAACTACCTCGTTGCCTAGCATACTCCGATCATCAACTATTTTTACACTAAAATAGTCCATAATTACCTCCTGCAGAGAAGTATTCTTAAGAAGATTCAAAATATGACATCTAGTTCTAGAGGCACCCTTATTAAAAGTTTGATCCCTATCCACTGTGTCAAAACCATGAAGGAATTTAAAAACCGTCACCCTATCCTTAAATTTTTCTAGTTTCGATTGATGGTAAGTCTAATTCCCTCAGCCTTTCTTCATAATTGAGATTGCACATTTATGTCACCTGTTTCGTGGTATTCCTTTGGATTTTTTCCAGCTTATATATGCCTCTTCAAGTACTGATTCTGAGAGGGGGCTCACACTCAAACTTTGGCCTCACATAGGGGACATGAAGATTTCTGAACATTTCCTTGTCCATGTTTCTGAGGGTTACTCTTACATTGGCAAAGAAAGCATATGCTGCCCTTACTATGCCATTTATATGCAGTTCCGTAGACAAATCTCCCAATATGTTTACCCATAGATCTCTCTCTATCTCCGGCTCTTGAAATCCTAAACCTGCTATTGAGTATCCAAGCTAGGGGCTTCTTGCACTTGTCCCCATTTACATTACCTTACATACTGAAGAACAGCATCTCATTAACCTCTATTTTAAACACTCATTCAGAATACATTGGCCTTCTTGGAGTTGCTTACCATTTTTCTTTGCATCATCTGCAAGCATATTTAAGAATACATTTACAAACTCTGGTAGGTCATTTATGTATCTTACTTTAATCATTGTTTACTTAATTCTAAGTAAGCTTTTATCCATTTCAAGATATTTTCACCTCTTCTAGTCACTACTTGCAGCTGCTTGATAATTCTAACATGTGGGATAAAATCAAATGCTTTTCGAAAATCCGCCAAGCCTTCTCTTTACTGTAAGATTCGGCTTCTCTCATCATAAAATTTTAATAAATTTGTTACAATTGATATGCCTTTTCTGAAGCCATGATGTCTCGCTGAAAAAATGGAAGGATTCCAAGGGAAGAAATACGTGTTTTCTAAGTACTTTCTCCATATCTTTGAAAATTATGCTGGTCAGGGATATAGGCCTTTAGTTTACAGCTATAACCCTCCCTCGTTTTTTGAAGATAGGTACCACTTCTGCTTGATTTCAGCATCTTCGAATCTCCCCAGACTCCAGTGGCTTTTCAAATATGATGCATAACACCACCGATATGTTTAACAAATTTCTTAAGTACATAAAGGGATGCATGAAAAACATAAGTTTTCTGATACCAAGCGCTGATCTTCTGTCTTTGTAATGTGAATGGGTGGGGTATTTTCTGCTGTAAATACTGACTGAACTCCTTGTTCAGCTCATTGCAGATCTCTTCATCCATCTCAGCAATACTTCCGTCAGCTCTCTTTAACTTTAAAGCCTGTTCTTTGATCTTCATTTATTCTCTGGTAAAGATGTGGAAAAGTGTAGGATTTTCTTTAGCCTTCTTGGCAATATCCCTTTCATATTCTCTCTGCCTCTCTTCTTTTACTTAAGTAATAATGTCTTGCTATTTTATATGTGTGCCAGGTATGTATGATTTTCTCCACCTATGCCTTTTCCAGCATTTGTCTCTCCACACCTTAGCTCATCTGCACTCATTATTGAACCATTTCTTTCTGGCTTGAATAACTCCTATTTTGATGGAAGGTATACAACACGTGACTATCATTCCACATTTCTCACAAAGGATATCGTAAATTTTTGGTGAAGATTCGTTTTTAAATAAGGCCCTCCAGTCAATAACTGCAGAAAGTTTATTACTTCTGAAGTAATATCTCTTTGGATAGTTCCTTCTCGTGTTTTTTTCAACGCCCTTACTTTCAGGCAGAACATCTTCGATGCTATGCTTCAATAGCAATACACAGTTGTCATTTTTTCCAGTTGGTGGTTCATACTCGACTCTTTCAATATCCAACACATTTTCTGTGAATACTAGCTTAAGCAGCGATGGTTCATCCCCACCCCTGGCCTTCATTGGATCCAGTAAATATTGGTGTAGAAAACTACCTTGCACACAATCTAGGATTCTTGCCCAAGATGAATCCACCCCACTGTGCAGGTCAAATTTGTCATTCTTATCTCTCCATGATTAAAATCACTCATAATCAAAATCCTAAACTTTCACTCCCGTGCAATGTCAACAACTGATTTTATGACTTCAATAGTACCTATATGACCACAAGCTCCCAAAGGCGGACGCCTTCAAATACCTCGGCTCCTACGTAATGAAGGATGGAGACCTAGAGAGAGAGATTGATCATAGGATCCAGGTAGCGTGGAACAGCTGGAAGAGAACATCAGGGGTGCTATGTGACAAGAAAATCAGTGCTAGAGTGAAAGGAAAAGTGTACAAGTCAGTTGCGAGACCAGCGTTGCTGTACGGAGCGGAGACGTGGCCGGTGAAAAAGGTTCAAGAAAGGAAAATAGATGTCGCAGAAATGAGAATGCTGAGGTGGATGTGTGGAGTGACGAGGGAGGACAGGATACGAAATGACCGGATCAGAGGTACAGTGAAGGTGGTGGAGGCGTCGGCGAAAGCGCAGGAGAGGAGATTACAGTGGTTCGGTCATGTGAAGAGGAGAGAAGAAGACTATGTGGGTGTGAGAGTGATGGAGATGGACGTGGAGGGCAGACGTAGACGAGGAAGACCTAAACTACGGTGGAAGGACCGACTGAAGGAGGATCTCAGAGAGAGACAGCTAGGGGAGGAGCAAGTGATGGACCGGAACCAGTGGAGACGACTAGTGAAGAGATGCGACCCCATATGAAAATGGGAACGCAAATAGAGGAAGAAGAAGAAGAATAGTACCTATATGACTTTCTTCATAAATCTCTATCCTATGTTGACTCCTTGGTGGGTTATATACAACATTTACTGTAATTATATCTGACTCGATTTTTATACGAGCATCAAGAAATTCCTTGAAGTCTGTGTCTATAGCTAAGTTTATTTTTTTCAACCTCACACTTTTCACATCTAAGCAATGTTATCCCTCCAACTGTCCTCTCAAAGCTTTAAACTCTTGATATTTTGCAGCCCTTAGGAGCCTTAGGAAAAAATATGACACTTTTTTCTCACTTAACTTAGTCCCTGTCACCGTTATTATATGTACTTTAATGCATGTGAATCATATTTTATTATTTTACTGTCTTACTAGCTACCCCATCAGCATTTTTGTCCAGCAGTCTTAATGAGGCTGCATCTCCTGATCTAGCATTATCTCGATCTCCTCTTTGGCTGGAAGAGTTCTGAAGCAAGATTTGTTCTTGTCTTCCATATTTATTTTTCATTTAAGCATCTAAGTTCTTGCAACAAGGTTTTGATCTTTTGCATCTCGTCCTCTGTTGTGTTTAGTCTAATGAACACTGCTCTGAATTTTTGAAGGTCTTTTAGGTTTTTTCCCCTTATCAGTATTTCTCTACATGTGTTCCCTCTCTCAACAGGTACTTTCAATAGTCATGAGATCCACCCCCCTAAAACATTTACCAATTCGGTGAATGATTGCAATATTTTTTGGACCACATATTACCCCAATCTTCCTTATCAGGACAAATATTCTATCTTTATTATGTTAAAGTCCCTCAGACCATGTTTACTCCTGGGATTCGTTTATACCTGAACTTATCACTGACTTCTCTTTATCAAGCGCGTGTATGATCAGAAGAATTACCTTTTCAATAAAAAAAAATCTCATTTTTTTCTATTACCGTGTGTTGTAGTCAACCATTTTCGCATTTTACAGCGATATCTCATTCATTGCCACTTTTAATACCACAGTTTGTTTTACTGCATCTGCAAATAATCTTGTAATGCCCTCGTTTCTACATCGGTGTATTTGTATGAGCCCTTACTAGTGGACACCAACCTATCTCCCAAAATTATATTTTTTTTCACTTATCATAATCTTTTATCATGCCTCTTCCACTTCATCTCTCTTTCTCTCTCTCTCTCTCTCTCTCTCTCTCCTCTCTCTCTCTCTCTCTCTCTCTCCTCTCTCTCTCTCTCTCTCTCTCTCTCTCTCTCTCTCTCCTCTCTCTCTCTCTCTCTCTCTCTCTCTCTCTCTCTCTCTATCTCTACTTTTTCTCTTAGTATATTTCTCCTATTTTTAAGCCCCTAAAACTCGCTCGTCTCTGATTTTATCCTTATAAAGGGGAGTGTTAATGGCTCAACAGTAGAGTACGTGAGTTAGGATGCAATAACTCAAGTTTGATCATACATTGTGGCGTTAGAAGGGTATCCAGTTTTAACTCCTTAGCCCCATTATGTCTGAATCAACCCTCATTCGAGTGGGGAAAATTGTCAACACTTAAACACGGTGAAAAAATATAAATATGAGGTATGGAATTCTCAACATATATATATATATATATATATATATATATATATATATATATATATATATATATATATATATATATATATATATATATATATATATATATTGGCTTAGTATTTATAATTCCTAGTTTTAAGTCCTATTCAGGGTAAAAATGATTCATGTTTTCACATATGAAATGTGCTTTTTTTCTTATTGTGGTTCCCGAATGTGATTATGATTTGAAATAAATGCGAGAAGGAAACCAAGATCGAGGTTCAGGAAACTGTAATAAGAACGTAGCGGCATTCAGATAGAATGCGTTCTTTCCTTAGTAGAGCAGATATAAGCTATAATGTTTGTTATCTTTTAACCATTTCTAGTTTAGTTGGTAGCGCCTTGGCTTAGTAATGATAAATCCTAGGTTCAAGTTCTAGTCGGGATAAAAATGATTCATGTTATTATATATGTAATGTGCTTATTTAATTATTGTTGGTTCCGAATGAGATTGGAATTTGAATTAAGTGCAAAAACGCAACCCCAGCCTCACTCATGGCTTTGTCTTAGCATTTAATTCAACACCCAGTCTCATTTGGATTAAAAAAAACAGAAACATCAAATAAGCATATTATTATATATAAAAACATGAATAATATTTACACCAACCGGGACTTGAACCTAGGACACATAATTAATTTGCTAAGGTGTTACCAACTACACCAAAGAAGGTCTAAAAGGGAAACAGTTCTTTCAGCTTTTATCTGTTATACCAGGAATGAACGCAGTCTATCTGAATGCCACTCTGTTCATATTAGAATTTCCCCCAACCTCACTTGTGGCTTCGTTTTTGCATTTAATTAAACTCCCAATCTCTTTCGGAAAACTGTGCTCATTACATTAATCAAAAATATTCCTCACTCCATTATGCAGAAGGAATCTAACCCTGCTAACCCTTGATAAAGACTAAATTATTAGTAATCTCTTTTTAAAATTTTTGCAATGGATATGTTCATTGCTATGACAAGAAAAATATCCGAGTTACCCACATATCAAATATTAGACACTAGAAACCATCTCAATCAGTTCATTAAACGAAAACCTTCTAACTTTGCCAAGTCTTCATCTATCTAACTATTCACAAGAGCCATATTTCCCCTTTTAAGATTGGTGGTTAAGTTAATGGAAAATGACTCCTTACTGGAAGAAAATATAGAGGAGGAGATTATCAGTCCCATCGCTCTGTCCAAATTAATTGACTTATACGAAATGCAGGGGAACACATAGGAGGTATGTGTGGCATCAGTTGCTTTGGAACGGAAAGAGAAATTACTTTATCCTTATATAAACTAAGGAAAATACAAGCATGTTCATTATTTAGGCAAGGAAAAAACAACAACTTACCTATATATTATATAGCAGAGTCCAACTAGCATCTGCCTCACCTCATTATACGAAAGAGAAAGTTTGCCAGCCATTCCAAATGCTACTTAAGACCTATAGCCCGAGGGGAGGTAGCAACCACTATCATAACTAGGTGTCATAAACTCCTCTCGTCAGAAGCACCCATGAAATCTGTTATTTCTTCTATAGGAACTGATAAGGCTAATGTGGATAAGGTTTAAATTCTTCCCTTCTTATATTGGATAAGAGGTTACAGTCAAGGAAAGCAGGCCAGGTCTAGAGATGAACATGGAATATCTCTCTCTCTCTCTCTCTCTCTCTCTCTCTCTCTCTCTCTCTCTCTCTCTCTCTCTCTCTCTCTCTCTCTCTCTCTCTCTCTCTCTCTCTCTCTCTCTCTCTCTCTTGTCTGTTGAACCGGGGGGACGTGTACGCATTGAGCTCCCGATAATATTGCGTTTATCAAGTGACAGAGTTTAAATGCACAGCTATAAAATTAACGAAAGCATACTGAAATATAAATCTTCAAATTTAAGTCAGAGTGATTATTACAACTTTTGTGTTTAAAAAGATACAAAGAAAATTCATTATAATCTTATAACATATCAGAAACCGTTGAGAGTGTCTCTCCCAGTGTTACCGATTTCAACCACAACCTCTCACGACCGACCTAAAAAGGACCTTTCTTAGGTGAACCTGCAGTTCCCCTCATACCGCAGTTTCCCTCCCATTCACACCAGAATGTCCTCATCGGAAAATGTTGACCTTTATGACCTTACGTGTGTAAATACTGATAATTTTCCCGAAGTGTTTATATCATCTCTGGACAGAATATTCGTATATTCACGTGAGGACATCAGAAGGGAATTGGAAAAAAATAAAAAAGTCACTCTGTACAAAACAAGTCAACTTTTGCTTTCGAAGGTAGTGGAACTCTTTCCCCAATACAGTGGTAAACACATCATAAAAAAATGTGTAAAAAAAGAAATAATTACAAACATAATCATTTTTAGCGCAAGTGTCCTGAATATCTCAATGAATGAAATAAATGGTGAACTTGACAAACTCTTTCAACCTCAAACTTCGGTTGTAAAATCCATAGAGTCTAAAAAAACACACGACCTAGGAGACCTACATCGAATGATAGAAAGTCTTGCAGATAAGGTGAAAATTTTGGAAGCAGATGCTGAAAAGGTGAAAGCCTTACAACACAAGGTGGGTTTACTAGAATCTGACATTGTCCTACTTAAAAGAGATAATTCTAGGTTGAAACTGCTATTAGAAACATCTCCACCTCTCAATTCAGTGCTGTCACCTAACAACGATGATGTCCCTTCTATCAACAACCCTCAGGTTTTGCAAACTAGGTTTTCTGTCTCTACTCACAATTCCTTCAGTGCATTGAGTGATGAATGTGACAGTGGTAGTGAAGAAGAGGTAGATCCAGATAAAAGTGATAGCCATCAAGACAACCTGAATACACCATCTAGCATAAATAATCAAATCAGTAACAGGTTACAAAATAGTGATGAAACAACAGCGTCCTTTCCCACTACTCCTAACAATACAACAACAGGCACTAACCAGAACAAGATTCTTCCCAGCACAAACAACCAACCTGGTAAAGAGTTGCAAAACAGCGAAGAAGATATAGAGTCAATCTCCACTACTCCTAACAACACAGCAACTGTCACTATCCAGGACACCCAAATTACATCTTCCAGCACAAATAACCAACCCAGCAATAGGCTGCAAAACAATGAAGAAAACAGAAAAGACAAAATAGCAGCAATCTATATTCTAAGCATTCCATCGAAGTCCTCTCCCCCACAGCCACAGTTACCAAATAATGCAAGTGCAAGGGTTACAGCTCAAATATATATTCGCATTCCTGGCAACCCCTTTGAGAGAGAGATACGTAATACACTGACAAATCAAGGCATTCCTTCTGAAGAAGTCTTGATTAACGAGCTTTCTTGCACACCAAACTGGGTTTCCTTCGCAATAACGATATCGAAAGGATTTGAATATGTGCCTTACAAACTGAATCAATGGCCTACAGGCACAAGTGTCCAGCCATTTCGTGGGAGCAAACAATGGACACAACCTGGGTATTCTACAAAATATCCCAAACTACAGTCATACCAAAATAAACAGCAAAGAGCTAATGGAACAATCCCCTATACGCGAGACTACAGAAAGAGACACGATACAAACCTCTCTTATCGCCGTCCATGCACAAGAGACTTCTCCTGGAGTGATGGCTCTTACAACCCTAGACACTCACCTAGGCATACAAACTTTGGGAAGGCCCGATCATACCACGGCACGTACTCAAACCAGCGTTACACATCCAACGGCAGGTACAGACACCAGGATCCATGGGCTAACCCCAGAACACACTACAATGATGAATTCCCAGCAGAATCACACAGTCGAAACTACAACTATGACTATGGATACCACCCCAATGAAACATGGTAATACCTCGTCTCCTGCTGTTGCTGTTACTGCTGCCGATGTGAAAGTTACTTGTAAATATAATGATAGATTATCTGTCGTACATATAAATGCACAATCCCTGTTATCCCATATACTAGAAATTGAACATATGCTTGTACAAGAAAATATTGATGTTCTTTGCATTAGCGAATCATGGCTGTATCCATCAATTAATAATGCATTTATTAATATTCCTTCATATAATATTTATCGCTATGACAGTGGTAGAGGTGGAGGTGTATGCTTATATGTTAAAAATTATTTGAAGGCCACTGAACTAAATCTTGAAACTGAGAAGCACAAAGGAGTGGAAGATAAATGGATCTCTGTCCAACATAAAAAGTTTCCTTCTATTATCATAGGCTGCGTGTACCGCCACCCCAAAGCCCCGGTAACCTCTTTTAGCTATATTTTGGACGTTTTTAAGGAGATAATTTTAAAAAACAAACCAGTTTTTATATATGGCGATTTTAATGATGATCAACTAAAAAGAGAAAATAAAATGAGTAGACTTATTAAGAATTTAAATCTAGAACAGATTATAAATAAACCAACTAGAATCACTCCCACTTCAGTTTCCCAAATCGATCTAGTAATAACAAACTCCAAACATATGATAACTAAATGTGACGTAATGCCAAGCCCTATAGCAGACCACGAGGAAATTGTAACGTCCCTAAATATTCGCAAACCAAAGAGACAACCAATCTTTAAAACATTCAGATGCTTAAGAAATTATTCACAAGAATTACTTTGTAGTTTACTTATGAATGAAGTACATAAATTAAATGAAATTCTATATACCGATAATATAAATATACAAGTAATAATTTTAACCAGTGTCTTATCATCATGTATAGATCGATGTGCACCACTCGTGACAAGAGAAATATTTCGTCCCCCCGCTCCTTGGATAACAGATGACATAAAAAACATTATGAAAGAAAGAGACAAACTACAAAATGAAGTAAAACTACAAAGAGATAATATCCCTTTAAGAAAAAAGTTTACAGAGCATAAGAAACAAGTAAAATCATTATTAAGTAACAGTAAGAAACAGTATTACAAAAATGAATTTCAAAACGCTAAAGGCAATATCTCTGATACATGGAAAATTGCTAAAACCATGCTTTCCAATAACTGTAATAAAAGTAGTAACATATCAATTATACCCGATGAGGTAGATGTAAGTGCTAAAGCAGAAGAGTTCAATAATTTTTTCGCTGAAGTGGGGAAAAAACCTTTGAAAAAACAAAAAAAAGAAATAATAAATGAAATCAATAATAGTAATGGTGGTAATAATAATGATGATGGTAGTAGTAATAATAATAGAAATGTTGATAATTGTGTAAATAATAATGATGGTGGTAGTAATGGTAATGATAATAGTGATGATGGTAGTAATAATAATAATAATGTTAATCTTCAAGAACATAGTGCATTCAATAGAAGTAATGATGTCTTTAACCCTACTACAGTAGATTGTAATACAGTAATCTTAGTAATAAAAAATCTGAAAGACTCTAATGCATATGGATCAGATGGAATTTGTTTTCGTTTTATTAGAGATTCATTATTTGTAATAGCATATTATCTGACGGTAATAATCAATACTTCCATAGTTACCAATATTTACCCAGATTTATGGAAAAATCCCCATGTAATTCCTGGTTTTAAAAATGGAAATCCTGACGACGTCTCTAACTATAGACCAATCTCTTTACTACCAATTTTATCAAAGATACTTGAAAAGATTGTTGCAAATCAGTTAAGTGAGTTTCTTGAAAAAAAAAAATAAACTTATTGCAAAAAGTCAACACGGTTTCAGGCCAAAATTATCAACCGAAACTGCCTTATTGAAAATATCAGATTAAATATACAAAAATATAGATAATAAGAAAATATCATTGCTACTACTACTCGATCTTTCTAAAGCTTTTGATAGTGTACACCATACCATCTTATTAGAAAAATGCAAAAAAATGAACATTGACCCAAGCTGGTTCGAGAACTATTTAAAAAACCGCTACCAGTCAGTCAGAATAAAAGATGTAGTTTCAAGTCGCAAGAAGGTATTGTTTGGGGTCCCTCAGGGATCGATCCTAGGACCTATACTTTTTCTAATATATGTAAACGATCTAGTAAAATATTTACCTAACTGTTATGTCATTCAATATGCTGACGATACTCAAATCTTAATTGAAGGAGAAATTAATGATCTAGAAAATATTATTCGTAGAGCAGAAGAAATTTTGTATATGGCTAAACGTTACTTTCTAAAAATTGGTCTGTTACTTAATGAAACTAAAACCCAATCTATTCTTATCGGATCCAGACAATTATTATCAGAAGTTGATGACAATCTTCATATAAATTTTAAAGGTAATATCATTAAGCCAATGAACTCGGTAAAGAACCTAGGTGTCTATTTTGACCGTTACATGAATTTTGAAATGCATATAGATGAAATTTATAAAAAAGTAATGGGTACTCTAATATATCTAAATAGGGTAAAAGACTCATTTGAAAAATCAACTCGTATAATAATTGTCCAGTCCTTAGCTATGAGTTTAATCAATTACTGTCTCAAAGTTTGGGGATGTACAAATAAGACTCAATTACAAAGAATACAAAAGTTACAAAACTTTGCAGCACGAGTGGCTGTTGGCAATGTAAGAAAATACGAGCACATCTCTCCTGTTTTAAAAGATCTAGAATGGATAAATATTAGAGATAAATATGTTTTTGATATATGTACCTTTGTTTTTAATATACTAAGAAACAATCTTCCTGATTGCTTGTATAATTTTTCTACAGTAAGCTCAGTTACCGGGTTAACTACCCGTCAAGGGGAAGATTTATTAGTACGAAGGTCTAAAACTGATATTGGCTCAAGAGATATAAACATTCGTGGACCTCATTTATATAATCAGCTTCCCAGAGAACTAAAAAATGCTGGTTCAGTGTATACTTTTAAATATAATCTTAAGAAGTTACTCTTAAAGGAAGATTTTACTTGTAAATTTTAATAGTACACTCATCTTTATGATTTGTTTGTTTTAGTATGTCTATATCGTACACCACAGATGTCTATCTGTAATATATATGCATCTTATTTGAATACCCAATGTACTTTGGAAATAAAGATTTATTATTATTATTATTATTACTCTCTCTCTTTCTCTCTCTCTCTCTCGCTAACATTCTTGACCACTATTGTCTTCAGTGCCCCACAGTGAGAGATGTTTTACCACGAGGTCAGAACTTAATACAGATCTGCTCATTTTTACTTAATGATGACAACCTTGATGTTATTTTTGCTCGTTATCCTCACTTTGGTGGCCATTAATTATATTGAATTATACATATATTTTCCGTATGTTGCTGTATAATTCTGTTTGTGCATTCTGCGTTTCTCTGAGCTTTACTTTTGTATATAATGTACTCTGTGCTGCCATACTGTGAGTTGTGTGTTAGTATGCAGCAATGTTTTATCAATGTGTACACCTCCCTGTAAACTATGTTCTATTCTTGGTTTTGTATCCATTTGAAGCATTATTTGTATGAACTCATGTAATGTCTGACGCCTTGGCGCAATAAATTAATAAAATAAAATAATAATAATCTCTCTCTCTCTCTCTCTCTCTCTCTCTCTCTCTCTCTCTCTCTCTCTCTCTCTCTCTCTCTCTCTCTCTCTCTCTCTCCATATTAATTTTGAAAGCCTGTTACAGTACAGTAACAATTAACAATAGAACAGGGAACATAGATGCAATCAGCAGTCCTATGTAAACAACAGCAATATTCTCTATAAAAATTTTAATGTTACTGTTCTACGATTTTATCTCAGGTTTTCATCAGATGAGCTTTTTATGAAGACATATTATATATGTAATCAATTCTATATCGGTTATTTAGACATTTTGTAAAAAGGTCTTTTTCCTTCCCACACCGATTATTATGAATTTGTAACATAAATATGCAGCATATGATGCTACAGTGTTGCTACCCTCTGCCTACTATCAACATTATCTACATTTAAAGGTCATTATCCCACTTGTATGGGGGTGACATTTTCAAAGTAAGGGAGGCTTCTCATCTTCCTCGCTTTATCCAGTTTAGCTTACTTTCACAACAATCACGGGAGGACAAAAATTAGAAGCTACCCTTGGTAGCTGCAAGTCAGAAGAGGAGCAGCAAAAGAGGTCAAACTTCCAAAACTAATCCCTTTCCCTCATGAGGCACGAGAACATATTTGAGGCTTTGGTCATCCCGGTGATTACCTCATATCTAAACAATGATATTTTTTTCTACGCCAAGGCAGTCATGTCTGGAAGACTATTCTCTCGTAGGAGACATTTAAAACGTCCCTGGTAACACAGTATGAGATACACAACAGCACACACCTACATTCGCCACCTTACTTACATACACTGCCTGAAAATTCTGTGGGAAAGCTCCGGATCGGAGGTTGAATTTCTGTCCCCCACCCAAGGAAACAAAAAGAAGACAATCAAAGGGAGATAGAGAGGATGAACTATGAGAAGCAAAGAAACTTCAACTCCTCACTTGGATAGAACCCACCTATTACCAGTGTCAACAACATCAACAACAACAATAAGAATTTTATGAGAACAGCATTCTATCTACGAAAATTTAACACGTAATTTAACGCTGGAAGCAGACTTTAGAATTAATTATACGAGAAATATCATAATCCAAATTATAAGTTCTTTGTTAGATATTTGGCTCATATAAAATTATTTACTATGTATGTACCTTCTCTCTCTCTCTCTCTCTCTCTCTCTCTCTCTCTCTCTCTCTCTCTCTCTCTCTCTCTCTCTCTCTCTCTCTCTCTCTCTCTCTCTCTCTCTCTATATATATATATATATATATATATATATATATATATATATATATATATATATATATATATATATATATATATATATATATATATATATATATATATATATATATATATATATATATATATATATATATATATATATATATATATATATATATATATATATATATATATATATATATATATATATATATATATATATATATATATATATATATATATATATATATATATATATATATATATATATATATATATATATATATATATATATATATATATATATATATATATATATATATATATATATATATATATATATATATATATATATATATATATATATATATATATATATATATATATATATATATATATATATATATATATATATATATATATATATATATATATATATATATATATATATCTATATCTATATATATATATATATATATATATATATATATATATATATATATATATATATATATATATATATATATATATATATATATATATATATATATATATATATATATATATATATATATATATATATATATATATATATATATATATATATATATATATATATATATATATATATATATATATATATATATATATATATATATATATATATATATATATATATATATATATATATATATATATATATATATATATATATATATATATATATATATATATATATATATATATATATATATATATATATATATATATATATATATATATATATATATATATATATATATATATATATATATATATATATATATATATATATATATATATATATATATAATTCAATGCGAGATCCCGTTGCAACACAATACACCATTAACAGTTCAGCAAGATACGTAAATGGTACTAGTTGCCCAACAAAAACAGTTTCATGTTACATGTAGAAAAAAACAATTTCGGCCCGCTGTATTGGAGTTCCAATTTCAGACCAGAAGTAGATGGTAATTCGCTTTGAAACACAGTTGGCTACTGAAAGTAGATGGTAAAGCTCATTTGAGCAATGATGCTATTTCTCTATCACTTATATCAAGATTCTGTGTGATCGGTGGGTTTATTTAATGGGCATATTCTGAGTTGTTTTGTCAAAAGCTGGGGACAAGAATACTGCCTTTGCACTTTCTTGTTTGTAGCAAGACTTGACTAATTGGGGCAGAGAGAAGAGACTGGAAAATCCCCCCATTTGTATTTTCTCTAGTAACAAGTCAAGGAATACCGGCATGCTCTGACCCAGTCCTCCCTTTTTGTCACTAGTAGTTCCCCATTTGAGGGTGGATGCAGATGGATTGAACCTGGGGAATTAAGGTTGGATACCTTTCCTATTGCTCTGACATGGATGATCACCTCCCTCTAGTTCTAGTGCCAGCCATATCAAAACATCGATCCCTAGCCACTCTATCATAATCATGAAGGAATTTAAAGACTCTCACCATATCCCTCCTCACTCTTCTAGCTTCAAGTGATGTTAGGTCTGATTCTCTCAACCTCTCCTCATAACTGAGATTATGTATTTCTCTCTCGAGTCGAGCATTCTGCCGATATGTTATGGCGGTTCCATCTTTGTTTATGACAATAACCTTTAATATACTATCTATAGAGTAATTTTAATATTTTTTATAATATAAATTCCATCTACAAGTACCGCATCTAGATTTCAAAGAAGAAGTATTGTGCTTAACCATTTTCCTCTCTCAGAAGACTAGCTATTCCACAGCTTTGGTTTTCAACTACCCTAAAACTACAGGAATAAGTCCTTAAGACTATCAAAGTCACATAGAAATTCAATATCATTCTACAGAGAATTTAGTAATTTACAGACCTTGCAGTATAGGTAATTTATCAAATTTAATTGAAGGGAAGTGAGCTTCAGGTAAGTTGATAAAGAAAAAAAGAATCAGAGAATGCGAACCTCCCAGTCTAGTTAAGCTGGTTTTGCCAGCTATGGTAACTATACCTAACCTAGCTACAGGGGAAGTGAACTCCATGTAAATAGTTAGAGAAAATGGGAATCACGAGAATGTGCACCTCAGGCTCTAGTTAAACAAAATTTTAAAATTTTACTAACCTAATCACACTAACCAATCCAAACCAAAGCCAAATATCTCTTGGCTATTTACCACCATTCCGTCTGGCCATGTGGGAACAGCACACAAAATTTATAGAATGGAATGAAGTAAAGAAAATATAGAATAAAATACTCATTTCAAATATGAAATGGATGAAGTTAAGAATTTTGAAATATTACAATGAAACAGATAAATCTACTCATTTAAGAATGATGCAAAAATGTGGGCAAGACAACACAAAATAAAAAATAAAAACTCATAAGAAAAAAATCCTGAATTAAAATGAAAAAGAAGAAAAATTCTAGTGAAATAAATACTATAGACAAATTTCTTTCCAGTTTAATCAAAATGCATAAATTGAGGAAAACTCCGTAAAACAAAAAAGATTGATATTCACAACAAAATAACCCGAATATATAATTCGTCACATTTTGTCATTTCGTTCCAAAGAATGGACGATTTGAGAAAATTATTCGCCACAAAGCCAATTGGTACCAAACAGAGTTTGCAGAATTTAATTACTATTGCCAACTTTTTTACAGTGTAATTACTTGTCCAAAAAGGTATTATTCAAGATCATAATTTGTTAACAGAACTTTTTTCGTACCCAACCGTAGAGCCAAATCCAATTGCAGTTAGATATTTCTTAAAACATATTTTATACTTGAATGAGAAAATTTGCCACATTTTCATTTTGTCTTCATTAAGTGATCTGTCAAGAGCATTATTTTGCAATATTATACCATAATTCGCCATCTGTGCCATTTAGTATGCAACCGAGGGGTCGAATTGAATTACCTATTCATATGACTTAATATCATGTCATAGATATTGAATTGGAAAAAGTTTTGACATCTATGCCTGGCACTTGCACTTAAAATGTTTTATTTTGCTGTATGGAATTCAGTTACATTCCCCCCAATATTTTTGGACAGGGATAGTTGGAGGACATTCCGTTTATATTATCACTTCTCCTCCTTATATGCTTGTCTGTGTTTTTTTTTCACAATTTAACTTTTGCTTTATTTCATTCGTTTGTATAGATGTGTGCATTTGATATCTTATTTGCATTTGTTTTATTATTACTATTTTGTATAGTTTTCCATCGCTATTTTTTTTCATTCTAATTGTCCTGTGAAAGAATATATATTTTTTTTTATCTTTTATACCTTTTTATGTTTTTAATTCTTCCAAGGTTTTTGTTGACGGCTTTGTTTTTTTTTGTAGTTTTTTCTTGTTTTCACCTTGTTTTCTATTACCTTTTATCTTTTTTCTTTTTTAGTTTTGGTTCAACAGTTTTTTATTTCATCATTCGCTTAATATTTTTATCTTTTTAATTTTCCTCGACATGTGCAGAATGAAAAAAAGAAATAGAAAAACATAAAGAGTCAACTTTCAGTAGCTCATTGGGAACAGCACCACTTCCCATCCAATATGTTTCATGTTCACTCCCCCCAAAAAACGAAATCTTGTTCATCTATTATATGTCACAAAGAGAGGTGTCTTCTTGACAAGCTAAGTATGCACACCAAACGATGTTGAGGATTTCACTAAATGTGCTTAATGTTCAACCGAAATTGGTTAGTAATGGCCTTCAGCGGGGACAGTGAGAATACCATTAGATGTCTGGAGTCTATGGCAGAATAGCATCTTCACGACTCAGGGTTGAAAGAAATGCAAAGACTGCCGGTTTTGGGGATCTTTAAGAGAATAATAAGCTGTTTGAAACACATAGAATACAGGCACACACACACTCAAAAATCGCATGTTATTTCAGCTTTTAAAAGCACACTTAGACATATGGAATACAAGTAAACACACACATGCACACTCATATAATCCTTTTTCAAATATTTTTCCAAAATTAATTTTATAAATAAAATGAAATCATGTTCAGATAGGATCACTCACAGGAGCACATATGCACCCATGCACACACAAACAAATACAAAATTGTATCTATTGACGCAAAATATTCATAAACAGGTATCCAAACAAACATTAAGATTATTCAAGAAAATAACATTAATTACCAATTACTATTATCAAGACTTATCAACAGTACACCAATATTATAAGAATTGTCTCTATGAATAACATGCAAATGAGTATTATACACTATTTACAATATTAAGAATTTCTAATACTTCGACAATGAGCACAGAAAAAAATTATATCTCTTCTATATCACAATATTATTAGTCCAAACACTTGGTCACTTTACTGAGATTTCGAGATACAATTAGGCCTGCCGATGTTTGAGACATGGTGGTCTTTCGAGAGAGAAAGACAAATCCAAATGATGCTTAGAGCAGTCCAGACTAAATTGCTTTCTAGAGAATCATTAAGTGAAGTGCAGTCATGAGACTAAAGGTTTTTTTTTATGAGTGTGACACCAGAACAGGCAAAAACTGCCCTCATCAATAAAGGCCCGGCACGAGAATATACCAGATGAAGGAAAACATATAGGTTAAGGACAAGGCAAGTATGAGATAATGTCACGCAAAGGAAAATGACAAACAGAAAAAAAGCAGTCAAAGTACAGAGGACCCAGAGATATGGAGGATGAGGCCCTGAGATGATGATAGATCTTCTTTTTTTATAGATGATAGGTCAAAAGAATTAGGAAAGACAGATGGAGGAAGATAGTTCCAGAATCTGGAGGTAGGTGTGAAGAAGCAGTAGCAGCACCGACCAGTCCATGAGCTACAAATCTCCACACAGTACCTGTGATTATGAAATCACCTAGCTAGTCTTATGCAACCTCGGCAATGAGGGAGGGATGCACCTCGCCATCTCATCAGAGCAACGATGGAAGTAATATCAATAGAAAAAGAAAGGGATGATACCTTACGGCAAAGAGAGAGAAAATCCAGATTGGAAGTAAGAGAAGGATCATTAATGAGTCTGACAGCCTTAGATTCAATCCTATCAAAAAGATAAGTATAAGAAGAAGCACGCCAGATGTGTGAGCAGTATTCTAAGTAGGGATGGATAAAATCTTTATAACTTTAAATAACTGGAGAGAGGAAAAGCAATGATGAGAACGAAACATTAACCCCAATTTTTTGGATGAAGATTTAGAAATTTTGATTATGTGATTCCTGCAAGACAAGTTAGAGGCTGTATGGATTTCTAATATGTTGGTAGAATTAAGAGGGTAAATTTCGCTAGTTTCGAAGACAATAGGGTTATCAGAAGGAGAAGATAAAGAGATAGCCAGAAATTGTGCAGGGGAGGCATTGAATTTAACTAAATTTTGAGAGCCCCACTCAGATACTCTCTGCAAATCGGAGTTGAGAGTAGAGGAAAGAGTGATATGAGGCTGATTACGAGTAGCAGATGAAGGTTGTGAAAAAAGGCAGAGGAAAAGTGAAGGGTAGAATCATCAGCAAAGGCATGAAGAAGAGAGGAATATGGAGATTGTAGAAGATCATTTATGAAGAGAAGGAACAGAGCCCTGTGAAAAACCACTGGTAACAGAGAAAGGGCTAGATGTCACACCATCAACAACTATAGATATAAAACGGTCGGAAAGAATCCTGAAGAGTAGAGAACAGAAAGAAGGAGTAAAGCCAAAGGCTGGGAGTTTGGCGCATCAGACCCTTGTGCCAGACTCTGTCAAAAGCCTTAAAGATATCATGGCCGACGACAAAGGATTCCCCATCGTTCTTCAGAGAAGGTGACCATACATGAGTAAGATAGGACAGGTCACCAGTTGATCATACCTTGTGGAAGCCGTACTGGTGGTCGGAGATAAGTGAGTTAGATTCAAGGCATTTCAAGAAGTGAGCATTGAGCAAAGTTTCAAAAACATTAGCAATAGAGTAGGTTAGGGCAATAGGTCGGTAGTTTGAAGGAATAGAGCGATCACCCTTCTTAGGAACAGGTTGAACTAGAGCATGCTTCCAAGATGAAGGATAGATACTGGTTGACAGAATGAGGTGAAAAAGACGGCATAGCACGGGACCCAGTTCATATGCAGACTTCTTAAGGAACCTTGTAAAGACACCATCGGGACCAGATGCCTTGTTAGTCTTTAGTGAGTGAAGAACCTTATGAACTTTGCGCCAAGAAAGGATAAGGGAGGGCGTAGGGATAGAGAAGGGTAAAGATTGAGGAACAGGTGCGCAGGAATCGTTTATGTAAGAGTTGGCAGAAAAATGAGAGCCAAAGAGAGTGTCTTTGTCAATGGGAGAGCAAGCTATAGAATCATCAGAACGAATGAGAGGGGGAAAGCTTGAGTTACAGAAGTTTTAAGGGAGGATTTTGGCTAAGGACCAGATGCATTTGTCAGTGGGAAAAGAGCTAAGGTAATCAACTTTCCTTTTCATAAAGGAAGCCTTAGACCTTTCAATCTGAGCAGTACAGCGATTCCTAGCTACAATAAAAGCAGAGTGAGTTAAATCGGAGAGAGAGAGAGGCTTTGTAAGCTGGGTGCCCAATTCCTTACCTAAATAGCCATGGAGCAGGCATGGTCAGACCAAGGTTTAGGGGAAGAGAAAGATTTTGTAGAAGAGATGTATGCCTCCATTCCCGAGGTCATGATTTTGGCAACTTTTAGAGCTATATGATCAGAATTGTGGGACCAAAAGAAATAGTCATCCTATGGGAAGTCAAAGAGGAAGTTACACAAATTTTCATGTTGGGCACGCTCAAAGTGCCAATGGCAGCTCTGAGTAGAAGGGATTGGTGGAGGGGGTGCAAAGGTGTAAGAGAGTGAGATCATAGAGTGGTCAGATTTACCAAGAGGAGAAAGCACAGAATAAGAGTAGTTTGAAGGGTTAGAATTAAGAAATAGGTCAAGAATGTTTGAGTAGGATGTGTGATAATTTGTTCCCGATCATGAGTAATAGAAAAAGCAAGAAACTAACTTCTTCCCACATCAGTGTGAGAAGAATTAAGCCATTGAAGTCTCCAATGTAGCGAACTTCGGCATGCTGGTGATAAATTAGCAAGAACTCATGGCATGAGGACAGGTATTCAAAGAAAGACACAAACTCAGTGGATTTTGAACAGTAGCAGATGCAAAGGAAAATAGTGGTAGTAGAGCGATGGATTTTTAGCCAGAGAACAACAAAGTCAGGAGAGTCAAGGTCCATGAGTCTCGCAATAGGAGTGCCAGTGTTGCAGTAGGCACAGACGATACTGAGTTCCAAACGATACTGAAGCACTTTCTAGTGCATCACTATCGTCTGCTATAGACTGCACTTCCGTCTCATAAACACTAATCTGAACTTCAGTCAAATGAGCACTAAACTGCACTTCAGTCTCAGGAACTCTAGACTGCACTTCAGTCTAATGAACTCTAGACTGCACTTCAATTTCATGAACTCTAGACTGCACTTCAATCTCATGAACTCTAGACTGTACTTCAGTCTCATGAACTCTAGACTGCACTTCAATTTCATAAACTCTAGACTGCTGGAAGAAGTGACTGATGTCATTACTAGAACAAATGATACTGAAGTGCTTTCTAAAGAAGCTTAGACCTATATGCAGTCTACAATTGATGAAATAAAGTGCGGCTCTGTTTTTTCTGTTGGCAAAAAGTTAACTCATTTTCCAAAGTTCAGGCTGAAGAAACTCTCACTGGCCATATTTATTTACTTCCAACCACCTGGTATTGGGCAGTTCAACTATACTTACAGAACTAAGGTAAATTGAAACTTAAAATTTCATATTGCAGAGTAGCTGTGTGTTGGGGGTTGATGCAGCCCCCAGGCTTGGCTGGAAGAGGTGATAATATTAAGAGAGACCTCTTGAAAAAAAGTCTTGCGATGAGGTTGTTTCCTTTGATGTGATGAAAATTTGCAATTATTTACCTTGCTGTGATAGTGGTGGCTTCTGTGTCAAGGATAGACTGCAAAATAGGTCTTGTTGGCGATACCTGCTGTGAAGGTGGCATTCCTGTTGGTTGTGTTCGAGATTTGGGACTATAAGCTGGTCCGGACACCAAAGTTGGATGGGATGTCAGCAAATGAGTGGAATCATTCATTGGTTCAGATTGGGGTAAGTCTTGCTACGAAGATTCTGCTAACCTGTACTAGGAATAGATTGAGTGGTGGGTTGAGATAAAACAAGCTTGAGAGTAGAAGCATTTGGAGCTTGCACTGGATTGCTTCCTGTAGATTTAGAAGTAATATTTGCATTCTAGTGAAGTGCAGGAGATTTCGGAACTTTTTGGTGCTGTCGTTGTAGTTGTTGGAGGTGCATTTGTTGTGGCTCTTTCTGCATCATAAGCATCTTGGGACCTGCAGTTGTATTAACTGGGGTTACGGTACCTCGATGAAACTGGTCTTTTACTGTTTGCTTGATTCCCCTGAGGGTGGTTCAAGCTTACTTAAGGAAGCTAGTGGTGTAAGAGGATGAAGAACATTTTGATCTTTAGTAAGTGGTGGACTTAGAAGTTGCTCCAACACTTTGCATTCTGGTTTGGTATGTCGTGCTTTTATGCAATATGCGCAGAGTGGGGAGAGGAAGGAGGTCTAAATTGCCTCCGCTCTGGGCTTACTTTCCAAGGACTGGTATCTATTACAGAGGATACTTTGTAACTATCAGAAATCATTGAGTGACAATTGAGAATTTATTTCTTTATAAAATCATAATCTATGTCTTATAGGCCATTTGCAACTAGCAAAGAGATATCCAGATAGCCTAGACACGCAAAGATACCTATTCCTCCTCCAATGAATTATGTTCAATAGCTAAGCATTCAATGATTTTAAATGAAGAATTTTCATTCCTCTTATCTAAAAAGGGAATCACATTTTCGGTATTTGATAAATCAGATTAGATTGGCAATTCTTGAAGAGCAAACCCCTTTTTTTTCTAAGTGTGCCTCTATTTAAATTTTTCTAACTCTGTTCTATTTGTTTTTCTGTTTTTTTTCTATTTTATATACCTTAGTCTAGGTAATTTTCTCTTTGGTCCCTCTACATTCGTAATTCAACCGTAATTCCATTGCTTTAATTTTAAGATACTGATCTATCTTAAAATTTCTGTAATGCAA
>JAXCGZ010021664.1:32500-35162 GCA_037179515.1 Halocaridina rubra | reverse complement strand
CATCAACACCACATTCACATTCATTCCCAAGTCTTCCACACACTTGTTTAAATTTATCCGAAATTCTTCTCTTTCTCCCTGACTTCTTTCACTTCCAGGGCCATGTGCACTACCAAACGCCCAAGCCTCGCATCCCAGCCTCATTTTAGCCACTATTATTCGAGATGACACTTCCTTCCATTTTACCACAAACTTATTCATCTTTTCACATAACAACAGAGCCACTCCCTCTCGTCCTCTCCCCCTCTCAACTCCAGACACCCTAACTACCACTCTCCCAAATGTCACTTCACCATTCCGGTTTTTCCTAGTTTCGTTCAGTGCAAGTACATCTATCTTTCTCTCCACAAACATACTCCCTATCACCTCCCTCTTTCTTTCATTTACACCACAACCACGTACATTCAGAGACCCAATTACTAGGCTTCTGGCTGGATCTCTTCTGCCAGAATACTCCCACATCTCTTGGCCCTTCGTAGGAAGTGAAATACAGAGGAGGGGATTTCCCTCACCCCCTCGCTCTGCCCCATTCAGTCGAATTTTACGACACGCAGGGGAACACGCAGGAAGTATTCTTAAACCCACCTCCCTTAGTCGGAAAATAAAAATTATTTTTTTGTAATCTCTGGATGACTTGAATGGTAAACTACCTGCAAAAAAAAAGTCCTGAACAACAAACAGATGAAGATGGAATAAGCACAATATGCTAAAGCCTTGAAAAATTTATCATACTGTAAAAGTTGCCAACACTTGGCCAGCATCAGGTTTGCTAAAATGAAGATTTTATATGTATGTATGTATTTACATATATATGTATGTATGCATGTGATTACCTAATTGTGATTACCTAATTGTGTTTACTGGAAAGAGCCCAAAGCTCGTATCTTCCCGTCTCCTGATCGGTTCCATTTTATACTTAGTGATACTTATCATACCTGTCCTTAAAACTATGGATTGAGATAGCATTAACTACCTCCTCGCTTACCGAATTCCAGTTATCAACTACTCTTACACTGAAAAAGTATTTCATTACATCCTGCACAAAGAAGTTTTCTTACGAAGCTTCAAACTATGACCTCTAGTTCTAGAGCCAGCCATATCAAAATATCGATCCTTATCCACTCTATCATAACCATGAAGGAATTTAAAGACTGTCACCATATCCCCCCTCACTCTTCTAGCTTCGAGTGATGGTAAGTCTAATTCCCTCAGCCTCTCATCATAACTGAGATTGCGTATTTCTGGCACCAGTTTCGTGGCATGTCTTTGAACTTTTTCAAGCTTAGCTATGTGCTTTTTCAAGTGCGGATTCCAAACGGGGGCTGCATATTCGAGTTTTGGCCTCACATAGGTTACATAAATATTTCTGAACATTTCCTTGTCCATGTGCCTGAAGGCTACCCTTACATTTGATAAGAATGCATATGCTGCCCTTACTATGCCATTTATATGTATTTCTGGAGACAAATCTGCCAGTATGTTTACTCCCAGATCTCTCTCATTTTCTGTCTCTTGAAGTTGTACTCCAGAGTAGTCAAGCTTGGGCCTTCTTGCACTTGTACCCATTCTCATTACCTTACATTTTGAAGTATTGAATTTCATTAGCCACTTTTCTGACCACTCATGCAGATTATTTAGATCCTCCTGAAGTTCTCTACCATTGTTCTCGTTTTTTACTTTCTTCACAATCTTTGCATCATCTGCAAACATATTCATGAATGAATTTACAGACTCTGGCAGGTCATTTACATATACAAGGAACAAAAGTGGCCCTAAAACTGAACCCTGTGGAACTCCACTACAAACTCTTCTCCATTCAGACCCTGAGTGTCTTACTCTAACCCTCTGTTCCCTTCCTTCAAAGTAAGTTTTTATCAATTCTAAAACATTTCCACCTATTCTAGCGTTTGATTGCAGCTTCCTAATAAGTCTCCCATGTGGAACGGTGTCAAACGCTTTCTGGAAGTCTAGGAATATGCAATCTGCCCAGCCCTCTCTTTCCTGTAAGATTCTGCTTACCTCACCATAAAATTCTAATAAGTTTGTTACTGTTGATCTGCCTTCTCTGAAGCCATGTTGCCTTACTGACAAAAAGTTGAAGGATTCCAAGTGAAGAGAGATATGTTTCCTTAGTATTTTCTCCATAACTTTGCAAACTATGCTGGTCAAAGAAACTGGTCTATAGTTCAGAGCCATATCCCTCCTTCCCTTTTTGAAGATAGGTATCACATTTGCAGGTTTCCATGAATATATATATATATATATATATATATATATATATATATATATATATATATATATATATATATATATATATATATATATATATATATATATATGTATATATATATATATATATATATATATATATATATATATATATATATATATATATATATATATATATATATATATATATATATATATATATATATATATATATGTATATATATATATATATATATATATATATATATATATATATATATATATATATATATATATATATATATATATATATATATATATATATATATACATATATATAAATATATATAAATATATATATATATATATATATATATATATATATATATATATATATATATATATATATATATATATATATATATATATATATATATATATATATATATATATA
>JAXCGZ010021664.1:15000-27500 GCA_037179515.1 Halocaridina rubra | reverse complement strand
ACCAGGTGTTGTATCCGCTGAGTTTATTTGGGCAGTAAATCTTCCAAATTACTTTTCCGTTTCTCCCATAAAGGGGGAAAAAATAGAAAAAAAATAAGCAAATACTACGCACATGATGAAAAATAATAAATCCACGTATAATAGAAAAGAATAAGTTTATAGAGGACAAATAAATAGAAAAAGTAAAAGAAAATTGCAAACAAAAACTTAGTAAAAATGAACAAAAATGAACAGACATAAGAGAAAATTATATATTGAGAATAATATAGAAACGTATTAGAAACACCAAAACAAATACTTAAAAAAACAATACATACATATATAGAAAATAGTGAAGAGACGCAATTAATATAGCCAAACATACACAATATGAACTAAAACACATAATACTAAATAAAAAAAATAATGAGAAAATAAAAAAAAATGAATGAAATGAATATGCATATCAAAGATTAAATGGATACATAGCATACATACCAATTAAGCACAAATATTAAATACAATATAAGTATACATAATAAACATTTATAAACACACATATATTAATTTGAAACAACAAACAAATTTACAAAAACTTATTGTATTCATTAAAAAAACACAAAACAAATAATAAACATGATTGTATATTAAATAGTAACTAATACATAAACAAAAAATATAACTAGTACACAAATACCTCACAATAAGCAAATAAACACATTACGAAGAGGATAAACAAGAAAATAAGAAACAAATAAACAATATATAAAAAGTTCCCGAGAAAAACTGAAAACACAATGAGAAGTTATGTGCTGAAGATCCCACCACCCTCGCCTCCAACGCCACCTCACTATATCAACCAACTTTGTCGAATATATAATTTTCCGTTTTTTTATTTTTTACATATTCTTTTTCCTTATCCTCCTGCCTGTCGGAATTAATAAAAGAAAGAGTATTATGATGAATTTTATTGTATCTTTGGATATACCATCTTAGTTACTTTTTTCTTGATCTTTTCTTACTTTGTTTCATGTTGTTTTATTATTCATTTTTATAATTTCCTTTTTGTCTTTCTTTGACTTTTAATCATTTTTAATGGCTTTAATTCTATTTTTTGCTTTTTTTAATTGTATTATTTCTTTTATTTTGGTGCTTTAATGTATTCTTTCTGCTTTTCTTGCTTTTTTTCTTGCTCTTTTTATTTTAAGTCTTTGCTTTTCCTTGCTTTTACTGTATTGGCTCCTTTTAATTCTACAAGCATTAATTATTCTTTCTCTTTTTCAACTTTTGATTTCCTATATTCTATTTCTTAAATTTTCCTTTCTCTATTTCTTTTATTTTAGTATCATTATTAGTTATCTTGTTTTAGTTTCCTTCTATTTTATTGCTTTTTGAAAGCAAGCCGTGATGGCTAAAGGAAAATTCTGAAGGAAGAAGTTTTCCCACCATAAATCTTGAGGAAGACTTGAGCAAAAGGGTTATTAGGTTTTAATTCTATCTCAAGGAGCATGATACCTCTCTCTCTCTCTCTCTCTCTCTCTCTCTCTCTCTCTCTCTCTCTCTCTCTCTCTCTCTCTCTCTCTCTCTCTCTCTCCACTCCTTTTCTTTTTCCTCTTCTTTTTTCCTTCTGATTCTGGATTATTTCACAATTTCGGAATAAAATCAAATGAGAAAAAAAAGGAAAGCGTATAAGGGGTATGTTGAAAACGCTTTCAAGAAATCTCACTACGTCAACCTCTTGCTCTACACCTGCAAAACAAGTCGCAACAATGTAGGAAATCGGGTCGAGACAAGTTGTTACGCATTGGCGAAATGCATGATGATATCATTACGTTTTGGACAAACACATCACCTTATATGTTATACCTGGGTTTATTTTCTAAGGGAAACGCAAACATATAGCCACCATCATGTATTATTATATATTCACTATAACTTAATTGGTTCTTTATTCACTGTACACTTCGTTACCCCTCTTGACCTCATTATGAGAAACTTCACTATGTTGATCGCCACACGATAGCGAGATTTCTTACAAAACTTCTTTTAGAAACATAACTAACTCTTCTTAAAACTTACAAAGAGTTGCTGAGAATGCCTTGGCCTCATTTCGCAATGTACGAGAGGAAAATGTCGCTAGAGAGGTCAAATAATAAACAAACTGCTTCAATTGGCTGAATATATAAAAGGGAGAGAGCTTCTGCTTCTACAACTTTCTAGCATGGCAAGTCAGTCGCTTGAACTGTGCACGAGAAGAGCATCAGAGACGATAACAATAATTACACCTATTAAAGTATAAGAAATACAAAAGAAGCATAATTAATGAATGTGTCCAACAGCTTTGTACATGATTAGAAATTTAAGAAAGGCACACACACACACACACACACACACACACACACACACACACACACACACACACACACACACACACACACACACACACACACACACACACACACACACACACACACACACACACTTCAAAAAGGGAAGGAGGGATACGGCTCTGAACTATAGACCAGTTTCCTTGACCAGCATAGTTTGCAAACTTATGGAGAAACTACTAAGGAAACATATCTCTCTTCACCTGGAATCCTTCAACTTTTTGTCAGTGAGGCAACATGGCTTCAGAGAAGGAAGATCAACAGTAACAAACTTATTAGAATTTTATGATGAGGTAAGCCAAATCTTACAGGAAAGAGAGGGCTGGGCAGATTGCATATTCCTAGACTTCCAGAAAGCGTTTGACACTGTTCCACATGGGAGACTTATTAGGAAGCTGCAATCAATGGCTAGAATAGGTGGAAATGTCTTGGAATGGATAAAAACTTACTTAGAAGGAAGGGAACAGAGGGTTAGAGTAAGACACTCAGTGTCTGAATGGAGAAGAGTTAGTAGTGGAGTTCCACAGGGTTCAGTTTTAGGGCCACTTTTGTTCCTTGTATATGTAAATGACCTACCAGAGTCTGTAAATTCATTCATGAATATGTTTGAAGATGATGCAAAGATTGTGAAGAAAGTAAAAAACGAGAACAATGGTAGAGAGCTTCAGGAGGATCTAAATAATCTGCATGAGTGGTCAGAAAAGTGGCTAATGAAATTCAATACCTCAAAATGTAAGGTAATGAGAATGAGTACAAGTGCAAGAAGGCCCAAGCTTGACTACTCGGTGGCTGGAGTACAACTTCAAGAGACAGAAAATGAGAGAGATCTAGGAGTAAACATACTGGCAGATTTGTCTCCAGAAATACATATAAATGGCGTAGTAAGGGCAGCATATGCATTCTTATCAAATGTAAGGGTAGCCTTCAGGCACATGGACAAGGAAATGTTCAGAAATATTTATGTAACCTATGTGAGGCCAAAACTCGAATATGCAGCCCCCTTTTGGAATCCGCACTTGAAAAAGCACATAGCTAAGCTTGAAAAAGTTCAAAGACATGCCACGAAACTGGTGCCAGAAATACGCAATCTCGGTTATGATGAGAGGCTGAGGGAATTAGACTTGCCATCACTCGAAGCTAGAAGAGTAAGGGGGGATATGGTGACAGTCTTTAAATTCCTTCATGGTTATGATAGAGTGGATAGGGATCGATATTTCGATATGGCTGGCTCTAGAACTAGAGGTCATAGTTTGAAGCTTCGTAAGAAAACTTTTTTGCAGGATGTAAGGAAATACTTTTTCAGTGTAAGAGTAGTTGATAATTGGAATTGGCTAAGCGAGGAGGTAGTAAATGCTATCTCAATCCATAGTTTTAAGGACAGGTACGATAAGTATCACTAAGTCTAAAAATGGAAGCGATCAGGAGACGGGAAGATACGAGCTTTGGGCTCTTTCCCGTAAACACAATTAGGTAATCACAATTAGGTAATCACACACACACACACACACACACACACACACACACACACACACACACACACACACACACACACACACACACACACACACACTAAAGGGGAATGTGGCAGTAAAAGAGGCTGTAAAGGTGGTGGCACTGGAAAACATACAAACAGTTGACTATAAAGAGACAGTAATCGAAAAAATGAAAGACGTTGTGATGGAAAGGGCAAACCCACTCATCAGACAGGCACTTGATAAGGAGAAGACAGTGGTAATCTCAGGCATAAGTGAATCCCAGGAGCCAACATGGCAGGGGAGACTTGAAGAAAATAAAGCTAACGTTGTAGACCTGATAAGAAAGCTTGGAGTAGTATGTGGTCCTGAGGATATTGTAAACATACACCAACTAGGTAAATATTCGAGGGAAGGAAAGCCGAGACCAACAAAAGTAACCTTTGAGAGAGGGGAGACATGTAGGGAAATATTGTTGAGAAAAAAAAGTCTAAAAGACCTTCAAGAATGCAAAGAAGTGTTCATTAGACGATACAGAACACAGGAAGAGATGGGAAAGATCAAAAACTTGTTGCAAGAGGCAAGAAGGTTAAATGATGAAAGAAATGAAGAAGAGAAGAAAAATTTTCGTTACGGAATACTTCCAGACAAAGGGGAGATAAAGAAGATAATGACAAAAGATCAGGGGATGGGGCCTCATTAAGATTGTTATACACAAATGCTGATGGATTAGCTGGTAAGGCAGTAGAATTAAAAGATAGGATTCACAACAGTAAGGCAGATATAGTAGCAATTACAGAGACTAAGTTGAGTGAGGACATAAACAGTGTCACAGTTTTTCCTAAGGGCTTCAGAATACTAAGGGTCGAAAGATCTGAGAGGACTGGTGGAGGGATAGCACTGCTCATAAGTGAGAGGATTCAAGTTGAAGAGATAAACTTGGCTATAGAAAGTGAGTTCAGGGAATTTCTTGTTGCTCGCATAAATACTGGGTCAGAGAGCATTATAATAACTGTTGTATACAACCCACCAAGGAACCAAAATAGGCTTGAAATTTATGAGGAAAGTCATATAGGTACGATTGAAGTCATAAACTCAGTTGTTAACATGGCGCGGGAGAAAAAATGTAGGATTTTGATTATGGGAGACTTTAATCATAAAGAGATAGATTGGATAAATCTTGACCCACACAGTGGTGAGGACTCCTTTGGGGCAAGATTCCTAGATTGCGTACAAGGGAATTTCCTACACCAACATGTAATGGAACCAACAAGAGCCAGGGGTGGGGATGAGCCATCACTACTTGATCTGGTGTTCACAGATAATGTGTTGGATATTGAAAATATTGAGTATGAACCACCAATTGGAAAGAGTGACCACTGTGTGTTGTTGATGGAGTATATCATTGAAGACATTCTTCCTGAGAGTAGAGGCACTGAGGACATGAGGAGGAACTATCAGAAAGGAGATTACATCAAATTGAATGAGCTTTTTGCAGTTATTGACTGGAGAACCTTATTTTACAACAAATCTGTACAAGAAATGTATGACATCTTTTGTGAGAAATATGGGAAGATAGTAGATTGCTGCATACCTGTCACCAAAGTAGGTGTAATTCATGCCAGAGAGAAATGGTTCGATAATGGGTGTAAAAGAGCTAAGGAGTGGAGAGACAAATGCTGGAAAAGGTATAGGAGGAGAAAAAACATAAATGCCTGGCAAACCTACAAAAGAGCAAGAAATGACTACCTAAGTAAAAGGAGAGAGGCAGAGAATGATTATGAGAGGGACATCACCAGGAAGGCTAAAGAAAATCCCAAGCTTTTCCACAGCTTTATCAGAGGAAAACTGAAGGTAAAAGAACAGGTTTTAAGGCTAAAGAGAGCGGATGGAAACATCACTGAGACGGACGAAGAGATCTGCAAAGAATTGAACAAGGAGTTTCAGTCAGTATTTACAGTAGAAAATACCCCACCCCCTCAGATTGCAGTGATAGAAGCTCAAGGGCCGGTATTAGAGAACATCAACCTTACAGCCACAGAGGTATGCAAAGCGCTGATGGATTTAGATGTTCATAAAGCTACAGGTCCTGATGACATATCCCCTCATGTGCTTAAAAAATGCGCAAACACAATATCAGTGGCACTAAGTATCATATTTAAGGAGTCATTGGAGTCGGGGGAGATTCCAAGATGCTGGAAACAAGCAAATGTGATACCTATCTTCAAAAAGGGAAGGAGGGATACGGCTCTGAACTATAGACCAGTTTCCTTGACCAGCATAGTTTGCAAACTTATGGAGAAACTACTAAGGAAACATATCTCTTTTCACTTGGAATCCTTCAACTTTTTGTCAGTGAGGCAACATGGCTTCAGAGAAGGAAGATCAACAGTAACAAACTTATTAGAATTTTATGATGAGGTAAGCCAAATCTTACAGGAAAGAGAGGGCTGGGCAGATTGCATATTCCTAGACTTCCAGAAAGCGTTTGACACTGTTCCACATGGGAGACTTATTAGGAAGCTGCAATCAATGGCTAGAATAGGTGGAAATGTCTTGGAATGGATAAAAACTTACTTAGAAGGAAGGGAACAGAGGGTTAGAGTAAGACACTCAGTGTCTGAATGGAGAAGAGTTAGTAGTGGAGTTCCATAGGGTTCAGTTTTAGGGCCACTTTTGTTCCTTGTATATGTAAATGACCTACCAGAGTCTGTAAATTCATTCATGAATATGTTTGCAGATGATGCAAAGATTGTGAAGAAAGTAAAAAACGAGAACAATGGTAGAGAACTTCAGGAGGATCTAAATAATCTGCATGAGTGGTCAGAAAAGTGGCTAATGAAATTCAATACCTCAAAATGTAAGGTAATGAGAATGGGTACAAGTGCAAGAAGGCCCAAGCTTGACTACTCGGTGGCTGGAGTACAACTTCAGGAGACAGAAAATGAGAGAGATCTAGGAGTAAACATATTGGCAGATTTGTCTCCAGAAATACATATAAATGGCGTAGTAAGGGCAGCATATGCATTCTTATCAAATGTAAGGGTAGCCTTCAGGCACATGGACAAGGAAATGTTCAGAAATATTTATGTAACCTATGTGAGGCCAAAACTCGAATATGCAGCCCCCTTTTGGAATCCGCACTTGAAAAAGCACATAGCTAAGCTTGAAAAAGTTCAAAGACATGCCACGAAACTGGTGCCAGAAATACGCAATCTCGGTTATGATGAGAGGCTGAGGGAATTAGACTTGCCATCACTCGAAGCTAGAAGAGTAAGGGGGGATATGGTGACAGTCTTTAAATTCCTTCATGGTTATGATAGAGTGGATAGGGATCGATATTTCGATATGGCTGGCTCTAGAACTAGAGGTCATAGTTTGAAGCTTCGGAAGAAAACTTGTTTGCAGGATGTAAGGAAATACTTTTTCAGTGTAAGAGTAGTTGATAATTGGAATTCGCTAAGCGAGGAGGTAGTTAATGCTACCTCAATCCATAGTTTTAAGGACAGGTATGATAAGTATCACTAAGTCTAAAAATGGAAGCGATCAGGAGACGGGAAGATACGAGCTTTGGGCTCTTTCCCGTAAACACAATTAGGTAATCACAATTAGGTAATCACACAACTATAGACCAGTTTCCTTGACCAGCATAGTTTGCAAAGTTATGGAGAAACTACTAAGGAAACATATCTCTCTTCACTTGGAATCCTTCAACTTTTTGTCAGTGAGGCAACATGGCTTCAGAGAAGGTAGATCAACAGTAACAAACTTATTAGAATTTTATGATGAGGTAAGCCAAATCTTACAGGAAAGAGAGGGCTGGGCAGATTGCATATTCCTAGACTTCCAGAAAGCATTTGACACTGTTCCACATGGGAGACTTATTAGGAAGCTGCAATCAATGTCTAGAATAGGTGGAAATGTTTTGGAATGGATAAAAACTTACTTAGAAGGAAGGGAACAGAGGGTTAGAGTAAGACACTCAGTGTCTGAATGGAGAAGAGTTAGTAGTGGAGTTCCACAGGGTTCAGTTTTAGGGCCACTTTTGTTCCTTGTATATGTAAATGACCTACCAGAGTCTGTAAATTCATTCATGAATATGTTTGCAGATGATGCAAAGATTGTGAAGAAAGTAAAAAACGAGAACAATGGTAGAGAACTTCAGGAGGATCTAAATAATCTGCATGAGTGGTCAGAAAAGTAGCTAATGAAATTCAATACTTCAAAATGTAAGGTAATGAGAATGGGTACAAGTGCAAGAAGGCCCAAGCTTGACTACTCGGTGGCTGGAGTACAACTTCAAGAGACAGAAAATGAGAGAGATCTAGGAGTAAACATACTGGCAGATTTGTCTCCAGAAATACATATAAATGGCATAGTAAGGGCAGCATATGCATTCTTATCAAATGTAAGGGTAGCCTTCAGGCACATGGACAAGGAAATGTTCAGAAATATTTATATAACCTATGTGAGGCCAAAACTCGAATATGCAGCCCCCCTTTTGGAATTCGCACTTGAAAAAGCACATAGCTAAGCTTGAAAAAGTTCAAAGACATGCCACGAAACTGGTGCCAGCAATACGCAATCTCAGTTATGATGAGAGGCTGAGGGAATTAGACTTAGCATCACTCGAAGCTAGAAGAGTGAGGGGGGATATGGTGACAGTCTTTAAATTCCCTCATGGTTATGATAGAGTGGATAGGGATCGATATTTTTATATGGCTGGCTCTAGAACTAGAGGTCATAGTTTGAAGCTTCGTAAGAAAACTTCTTTGCAGGATGTAAGGAAATACTTTTTCAGTGCAAGAGTAGTTGATAATTGGAATTGGCTAAGCGAGGAGGTAGTTAATGCTATCTCAATCCATAGTTTTAAGGACAGGTATGATAAGTATCACTAAGTATAAAATGGAAGCGATCAGGAGACGGGAAGATACGAGCTTTGGGCTCTTTCCCGTAAACACAATTAGGTAATCACATATATATATATATATATATATATATATATATATATATATATATATATATATATATATATATATATATATATATATATATATATATATATATATATATATATATATTCTTCTTCCTCTATTTGTGTTCCCATTTTCATATGGGGTCGCATCTCTTCACTAGTCGTCTCCACTGGTTCCGGTCCATCACTTGCTCCTCCCCCAGCAGTCTCTCTCTGAGATCCTCCTTCAGTCGGTCCTTCCACCGTAGTTTAGGTCTTCCTCGTCTACGTCTGCCCTCCACGTCCATCTCCATCACTCTCACACCCACGTAGTCTTCTTCTCTCCTCTTCACATGACCGAACCACTGTAATCTCCTCTCCTGCGCTTTCGCCGACGCCTCCACCACCTTCACTGTACCTCTGATCCGGTCCTTTCGTATCCTGTCCTCCCTCGTCACCCCACACATCCACCTCAGCATTCTCATTTCTGCGACATCTATCTTCCTTTCTTGAACCTTTTTCACCGGCCACGTCTCCGCTCCGTACAGCAACGCTGGTCTCACAACTGACTTGTACACTTTTCCTTTCACTCTAGCACTGATTTTCTTGTCACATAGCACCCCTGATGTTCTCTTCCAGCTGTTCCACGCTACCTGGATCCTATGATCAATCTCTCTCACTAGGTCTCCATCCTTCGTTACGTAGGAGCCGAGGTATTTGAATGCGTCCGCCTTTGGGAGCTTGTGGTCTTGTATGAACAGGTCGCCTCCTTGTGTCACATTGCACTGCAGGTACTCCGTTTTTAGTCTGCTCACCTTCAGTCCGTAGTCCTCCAGCAAACCCCTCCATAGCTCCAACCTCTCTTGCAATTCTTCACGGCTCTCGGAGACCAAAACAATATCGTGTGCAAAGAGCATGCTCCATGGTGCCTCCTTTGTCACTTCCTCCACCATCACATCCATGAGAAGGTTAAATAGATAGGGGCTAAGAGCTGATCCCTGATGGAGTCCAACTTTCACCTGAAAAGGCTCTGTAGTGCCAACTGTACTTCTTACTCTTGTTGTGGCTTCCCTGTATATGTCCTGAGGTATCTTGACATACTTCTCCTTCACTCCCTTCGACCTCATACTCCTCCACACCTCGCTTCTCGGGACCCGATCATAAGCTTTTTCCAGGTCAATAAACGCCATGTACAGCCCTCTTTGCTTATCTCTATATTTTTCCATTGTCTGCCTCATTGCGAATACTGCATCCATTGTTCCTCGACCTTTCATAAAACCAAACTGCTCACTACAAACTTCTGTCTCCTCCCTCAGCCTTTTATCCAACACTCTTTCCAGCAGTTTCATAGTGTGAGATATTAGCTTAATTCCTCTATAGTTGTTGCAACTCTGGATGTCTCCCTTTTCTTTGAAAATCGGTACCATTATACTATCTCTCCACTCGTTCGGGATAGTCTCTTCCTTCATCACCATGTTCAGGAACTTTGTCAGCACCCGTATCCCTTCTTCGCCCAAACTCTTCCATACCTCTGCAGGAATCTGGTCTGGCCCGACTGACTTTCCATTTTTCATCTTCTTCAATGCTTCTCTGACTTCTGCCTCACTCACAGGGTCTACCTCTCCCTCCATTCCCACTCCTTCACCTCTTCGTATTCTTGGATTTTCCTGATTTAGAAGTTCTTCGTAGTAGTCCCTCCACCGCATTTTAATCATGTCGGGGTCAGTAATCACTCTTCCGTTCTTATCCTTGATTTGCTTTATTGATGTTAGGTCCTTTGTCGATCTGTTCCTTTCTTTTGCTACCTTATAGATTCTCTTCTGTCCCTCCTTTGTTTCAAGGTTCTCATACATATCCTGCAGTGCTGCTGCACGCGCCTGTGCTACAGCCCTCTTCGCCTCTTTATTTGCATCTTTCAACATAGCTTTACGCTCCTCTGTTCTTTCCTTGTCGTAAGCTTTCTTCATCTCTTTCTTCTTTTCTATCTTCTCTTTGCAATTTGAGGACCACCACCAAGACTCATTTCCGTTTCTCGGCTTCTTTCCAGATGACTTTCCGAGGACTTCCTCTGCCGTACTCCTGATCACTTCACTGTTCCTTTTCCACCACTGATCCACCTCCTCTGCCTCTTCTATCCTTTGTAGTGCTTTCCTCTTGAACTCCTGCCGCACCACCTCATCCTTGAGTTTCCACCACTTGATCTTAGGTTCTCCCCTCTCGACTCCGGTCCTTCGCGTCCTTACAACCAGCTTCGCCACAACTGGGCTTTGCTGCGCTCCCACACTCTCTCCTTGTAGTACTTTACAGTCTTCCACTTCTCGGATGTTTTCTCTTCGATACAGGAGGAAGTCGATTTGACTCTCTCTGGGACCACTCCTGTATGTCCGGTAGCTGTTTTTCATGAAGAACGTGTTCAGGATCGCCATGTCAAATGCTATGGCAAAATCCAGCACGCTCTCCCCCTCCTGGTTTTTCACTCCAGTACCTTTGCCTCCATGAACTCGTCTCACTCCATCGTTGTCATGTCCTATATGCCCGTTTAAGTCGCCGCCCACGACACACCTCTCCCCCGGCGGGACCTCCCTCTGTACTTCGTCCATTTCTTGCCAGAACGTTTCCTTCTCTGCTTGTCATCGCACCCAACTTGGGGGGCATATGCGCTGATCACGTTTATTGCTTCCTGACCATATACCAACTTGATCCTCAAATTCCTACTGCTCTTTCTCACCACCTCCACCAGCTCCTCCTTGGTTTGGGGTCTAGCACCACACCCACTCCATTTCTTCCTTTCTCATCCGCTCCACTGTATATCAACTTGTAGCCTCCACCCAAATCTCGCGCTTTATTTACTTTCCATCTTGTCTCTTGTACACACAGTATGTTAATCTTCCTTCTCTCCATCAAATCCGCAACTTCTCTTCCTCTACCGGTCATGCTACCGATGTTAAGAGTAGCAATCCTCAGGGTATGATCTCGCTTCTTTAGCCGCACCCGTCCATATTGATGCGGTAACCCTCGTCCAGTTTCAACAGAGGTCGGGCTCCTCTGTGCGTCTCGTGAGCGGGGTACGCCCTGGCCATCTTCGGTATTCTCTCGACTGCTATCCATGGGTTTTGGCAAAAGGGTTTTACAGCCGGATGCCCTTCCTGACGCCAACACTCCCCATTTTTCCGGGCTTGGGACCGGCACTGGGCTGCTATTTCTAGCAACCCAGAGGCTGGGTTATATATATATATATATATATATATATATATATATATATATATATATATATATATATATATATATATATATATATATATATATATATATATATATATATATATATATATATATATATAGATGCATTCATGCGTACATACATACATATATATATATATATATATATATATATATATATATATATATATATATATATATATATATATATATATATATATATATATATATATATATATATATATATATATATATATATATATATATATATATATATACATATGCATATATATATATATATATATATATATATATATATATATATATATATATATATATATATATATATATATATATATATATATATATATATATATATATATATATATATATATATATATATATATATATATATATATATAAGATGGGCAGAATATTTTGAGTGCTTGCTGAATGTTGAGGAAGATAGAGAGGCAGCTATAGTGGCAA
>JAXCGZ010021664.1:0-7500 GCA_037179515.1 Halocaridina rubra | reverse complement strand
CAAAGGGGAGAAAAAGAAGATAATGACCGAAGATCAGGGGATGGGGCCTCATTAAGATAGTTATACACAAATGCTGATGGATTAGCTGGCAAGGCAGTAGAATTAAAAGATAGGATTCACAACAGTAAGGCAGATATAGTAGCAATTACAGAGACTAAGTTGAGTGAGGACATAAACAGTGTCACAGTTTTTCCTAAGGGCTTCAGAATACTAAGGGTTGAAAGATCTGAGAGGACTGGTGGAGGGATAGCACTGCTCATAAGTGAAAGGATTCAAGTCGAAGAAATAAACTTGGCTATAGAAAGTGAGTTCAAGGAATTTCTTGTTGCTCGCATAAATACTGGGTCAGAGTGCATTATAATAACTGTTGTATACAACCCACCAAGGAACCAAAATAGGCTTGAAGTTTATGAGGAAAGTCATATAGGTACTATTGAAGTCATAAACTCAGTTGTTAACATGGCACGGGAAAAAAATGTAGGATTTTGATTATGGGAGACTTTAATCATAAAGAGATAGATTGGATAAATCTTGACCCACACAGTGGTGAGGACTCATTCGGGGCAAGATTCCTAGATTGCGTACAAGGGAATTTCCTACACCAACATGTAATGGAACCAACAAGGGCCAGGGGTGGGGATGAGCCATCACTACTTGATCTAGTGTACACAGATAATGTGTTGGATATTGAAAAAATTGAGTATGAACCACCAATTGGAAAGAGTGACCACTGTGTGTTGTTGATGGAGTATATCATTGAAGATATTCTTCCTGAGAGTAGAGGCACTGAGGACATGAGGAGGAACTATCCGAAAGGAGATTACATCAAAATGAATGAGCTTTTTGCAGTTAATGACTGGAGAACCTTTTTTTACAACAAATCTGTACAAGAAATGTATGACATCTTTTGTGAGAAATATGGGAAGATAGTAGATTGCTGCATACCTGTCACCAAAGTAGGTGTAATTCATGCCAGAGAGAAATGGTCTGATAATGGGTGTAAAAGAGGTAAGGAGTGGAGAGACAAATGCTGGAAAAGGTATAGGAGGAGAAAAAACATAAATGCCTGGCAAACCTACAAAAGAGCAATAAATGATTACCTAAGTAAAAGGAGAGAGGTAGAGAGAGACTATGAGAGGGATATCACCAGGAAGGCTAAAGAAAATCCCAAGCTTTTCCACAGCTTTATCAGAGGAAAACTGAAGGTAAAAGAACAGGTTTTAAGGCTAAAGAGAGCGGATGGAAGCATCACTGAGACGGATGAAGAGATCTGCAAAGAATTGAACAAGGAGTTTCAGTCAGTATTTACAGTAGAAAATACCCCACCCCCTCAGATTGCAGTGATAGAAGCTCAAGGGCCGGTATTAGAGAACATCAACCTTGCAGCCACAGAGGTATGCAAAGCGCTGATGGATTTGGATGTTCATAAAGCTATAGGTCCTGATGACATATCCCCTCATGTGCTTAAAAAATGCGCAAACACAATATCAGTGGCACTAAGTATCATATTTAAGGAGGCACTGGAGTCGGGGGAGATTCTAAGATGCTGGAAACAGGCAAATGTGATACCTATCTTCAAAAAGGGAAGGAGGGATACGGCTCTGAACTATAGACCAGTTTCCTTGACCAGCATAGTTTGCAAACTTATGGAGAAACTACTAAGGAAACATATCTCTCTTCACTTGGAATCCTTCAACTTTTTGTCAGTGAGGCAACATGGCTTCAGAGAAGGTAGATCAACAGTAACAAACTTATTAGGATTTTATGATGAGGTAAGCCAAATCTTACAGGAAAGAGAGGGCTGGGCAGATTGCATATTCCTAGACTTCCAGAAAGCGCTTGACACTGTTCCACATGGGAGACTTATTAGGAAGCTGCAATCAATGGCTAGAATAGGTGGAAATGTTTTGGAATGGATAAAACTTACTTAGAAGGAAGGGAACAGAGGGTTAGAGTAAGACACTCAGTGTCTGAATGGAGAAGAGTTAGTAGTGGAGTTCCACAGGGTTCAGTTTTAGGGCCACTTTTGTTCCTTGTATATGTAAATGACCTACCAGAGTCTGTAAACTCATTCATGAATATGTTTGCAGATGATGCAAAGATTGTGAAGAAAGTAAAAAACGAGAACAATGGTAGAGAACTTCAGGAGGATCTAAATAATCTGCATGAGTGGTCAGGTGGCAATGTCAACCGGGTAATGAGAATGGGTACAAGTGCAAGAAGGCCCAAGCTTGACTACTCGGTGGCTGGAGTACAACTTCAAGAGACAGAAAATGAGAGAAATCTAGGAGTAAACATACTGGCAGATTTATCTCCAGAAATACATATAAATGGCATAGTAAGGGCAGCATATGCATTCTTATCAAATGTAAGGGTAGCCTTCAGGCACATGGACAAGGAAATGTTCAGAAATATTTATGTAACCTATGTGAGGCCAAAACTCGAATATGCAGCCCCCTTTTGGAATCCGCACTTGAAAAAGCACATAGCTAAGCTTGAAAAAGTTCAAAGACATGCCACGAAACTGGTGCCAGAAATACGCAATCTCAGTTAAGATGAGAGGCTGAGGGAATTAGACTTAGCATCACTCGAAGCTAGAAGAGTGAGGGGGGATATGGTGACAGTCTTTAAATTCCTTCATGGTTATGATAGCGTGGATAGGGATCGATATTTTGATATGGCTGGCTCTAGAACTAGAGGTCATAGTTTGAAGCTTCGTAAGAAAACTTCTTTGCAGGATGTAAGGAAATACTTTTTCAGTGTAAGAGTAGTTTATAATTGGAATTGGCTAAGCGAGGAGGTAGTTAATGCTATCTCAATCCATAGTTTTAAGGACAGGTATGATAAGTATCACTAAGTATAAAATGGAACCAATCAGGTGACGGGAAGATACGAGCTTTGGGCTCTTTCCCGTAAGCAGAATTAGGTAATCACAATTAGGTAATCTCACACACACACACACACACACACACACACACACACACACACACACACACACACACACACATATATATATATATATATATATATATATATATATATATATATATATATATATATATATATATATATACATGCATAAATAAATCTACGAATCATTTAATAAACAAACAAATTAATTAATGAATAAAGAATATGAATTCAAAATCTAGAGGGACAAAATACCGCCATTTCACCTCTGCATATTATCAATAATTGAATGAACAGAGACAAATCTTAAATATCAAATTCTTCTTTGATGCTTCTGCTTATCCCACTTTCATTTGGGTTCGCTGATTCTATAATATTAAATTATGAATACCTACATCAACGACTCGAGCTACCAGCTCACATATTATCAAAGCAATAAATATTTAAAATATGAAACATGAAATATAAATATAATATACAACGTTATTGAATATGTGGCATTTGTTTACAGTCTCCTATATGCAAAAGCATAAAACTATAAATGCGTAAATAAATAGATAAATAAATAATTATCTAGTACATTGATTGAGTAAAGCAATATGGACCCTTTGTAGTATATCCGTAAAGAACTGCTACAAATAAATCAACATATAAATAAATGAGCACACACACACACACACACACACACACACACACACACACACACACACACACACACACACACACAATCACACACACACACACAATCACACACACGCGCGCACACACAATCACACACACACACACGCACACACACGCACACAATCACACACACACGCGCACACACAATCACACACACACACACGTACATACATACACTCATAAATATATACATATGCATAACTATATTGCTTTGCTTTTTTTACTCACACACACACACACACACACACACACACACACACACACACACACACACACACACACACACACACACACACATATATATATATATATATATATATATATATATATATATATATATATATATATATATATATATATATATATATATATATATATATGTATATATATATATATATATATATATATATATATATATATATATATATATATATATATATATATATATATATATATATATATATATATATATATATATATATATATATATATATATATATATATATATATATATATATATATATATATATTTGTACTCATGCACACACACACACACACACACACACACACACACACACACATATATATATATATATATATATATATATATATATATATATATATATATATATATATATATATATATATATATATATATGTATATATATATATATATATATATATATATATATATATATATATATATATATATATATATATATATATATATATATATATATGTGTGTGTGTGTGTGTGTGTGTGTGTGTGTGTGTGTGTGTGTGTGTGCATGAGTACAAATATATATATATATATATATATATATATATATATATATATATATATATATATATATATATATATATATATATATATATATATATATATATATATATATATATATATATATATATATATATATATATATATATATATATGTTTATATATATTAAGGAGATTAATAAATCCAACATGTACATACAGCAAAAATCTTTTGTTATACATCCGAAGAAAATATGTTCTCTAGTAAAATTGTTTAGTAGAGAGAGAGAGCATCGCATCCTCTATATTGCACAGCCATCCATCTGGGAGTTTTCGGATCCTAAGGCTTAGCTCACTTGGAAATCCTATAAATATTTTCAAGAAGAGGATTCTGTTGACAACTGTGAATACCAAATGGGATTCAATCCTCTGAGGGAATAAAGCCTAGAATTCTCTGTACCAATGTTAGCTCTTCGTTTCTGTGCTGCCACTTGTAATAACAATAATATAAAATAACGTTTCTAAATATAATTAATATTTCCATCAAATTTATGACATTGGGTCTAGTCCATCTCTCTGTCAGGGAAGTCTCGAGTGTGTGAGACTATAAATGTACAACATCTTTCTTTTATTACTATACCAATACGAGTACATTTTGCACTCTTTAAAGGATTACTCTACAATATATATTTCTGCGATCTCTATAATAAGAATTCATTGTTCTAATTTTACATATTTTGCTACTTATAAGCATTAATTGCAAATTGTATTTTATAGACTTTGAAAAATATATTTTTACAAATCAGTCAATATATACGTATGTGAAAATGGTGAGAGTTGTGAAGCATAAGAGCTGACGAGGATTATGGAAATGTAAGTCTCTCCGTTGTTATATTTTGAAAATGAAATCCGTCCTGATTTTTTAACATTATATACATGTTCGGGTTTTGTTGCCTTGGGGCCTGACCCTTACAGTTAACAGACCAGTGAAATAAAAATATATATAATAGGAGAGGAGATAGGATGTCCCAATGTTAGGTCCTCATGCTCACCAAGACGAACTGAAGACCTAAAACAATATTGCTCAAGAATTAAAAATTAAAAAGTTAAGAAAATATTAACTACAAACACTTGCAAAGACACGTCATACACGGAAAACAGATTCAGAAAATAGCACTACGAGATACAAGTGAGGGAGGGGAGCAGACAAGAGCATCCAATTTTAAAAAGCAAGTCACAACCCGTGATACGAATAGCATATTCTGTGGCAGCAAAATGGCAAGCCATGTCAGATGCTTTTCTAAATCAACGGAACAAAATGAATATCGAGCCAAAATGCTGGTAGAATAGTGTTCAGTCAAGTGTATATACCCAGTTACTCTCACACGTTGACCGACTTTAAGTAGGATTAACCTTCTAATCTCAAGAAACAATTTGTCATTATTTTTGAGGTTAAGACCCGATTTCTTAAGCAGTGCAAACCTAGGATATCATATTGTTAGTTAGCTAGACACACACAAATGGATTTCATAAACGCATCTGACGCTGTTCTGTGTGTGGCTAGGATCCCGTACGGGATCCTAGCCATACACAGAACAGCGTCAGATGCGTTTATAAAATCCATTTGTGTGCGTCTAGCTAACTAACAATATGGTATCCTAGGCTTACACTGTTTAAGAAATTGGGCTTAGGAATCAAACCGCAAATTTAGAGAGGTAAATTGTACCTTGGCGTTCTGATGCTATGGAGAGGAAAAAGGACTCCAACTGGGATGGTATGCTGTGTTAGCTGATTAATGATTTTTTTTTTTTTACTTGTTACCGTACAAGGATACAAAATCTGTTTCATTTGCCAAGAGATGCTTTTTGCTTGTGTTCCTGCTACTGATCAAGAATTTCAAAGTCTATTCCATTTATCGAGATTCCAGAATAAACAATGTGACTCGTAGTTAGACATAATTGTGTAGTGAATATCTGACCCTGTACCTTGACCATGAGAACAGAAGACTGCTAAAACACTAATATCCCTATATTCAGCTCAAGAGCAAGTATCATTACAGACGTTAAAATTATTTGTAAATCTCCATTTATGCTTCATATATTTTAACATAAAAACCATGGCACAGACACTCCGGTAAATAAACAATCTTTACGTTATTTCCAAGATGATGTATCGTTACATAATAACAGTAAAAATAATTACTGGCCAGATAGTGAAGACTCGAAAGCCTCACAGATCTTTAGGTCCATAACTTCTCCTTGGCTAAGATATGTGTGCAGAAGTAAATATCATTAACCAGCAAAGGACTGGCTTACCGGCTTGCTTATCTAGCACCCCCCAAAAAAAACAAGGGGGGGGACACAAACTGGCTACCTCCTGACAGGATACCGAATGAAATGAACAAACGAAAATAAGCAAAAAATAAATGGATCTCTCGCTTTACGTGTACCCTCTGTCCATCCAGACAGTAAAGTCCGACTAAGCGCGAACAGTTTTATTGACAACAGGCACCTGATGTTCCTCAATCCCAGATGAGGCACCCGTGTTTAACCTCAATCTCACATCTGGTACCTTATGAGGAGCTATATAATAAAAAAAGTGTTAGAGGCAAAATTTATTGTTCGGTTACGTTAAGAAAGGCTATCCCACATGTACCTCACTTCAAAATTAAGCATCTGCCTTTTGCCTCAGTCCCAGAATAAATACCTAGAAATGGCATTGGGTGCTTATTCAGGGATTGGGCTATGCTTTGTCATAAGTGACAATATTATCTCATCGATACCGTAAAATTGCAATAAGTGTGACCGAAGACCTGAGGTACAATGGCATTAATATACCCTACGTTTCCTCGCCTTTTCTGTGACCTGTTTTGCAGCCATATAAATTTCAATGAGTGACTGGATTTCTAGTCTCCTGAATCCTATCTTTTTAGTCGACACCTATGACATGCAGGAAATACTTGAGCAGGATTTCGTCTCCTTACCAGCAGGTACATCCATTTTCATTTTAGTGGTATTCTAAGATATACACGGAATACGAGGGGTAGTATTCTTTCTGGTATGCCACCAAGGATACATAATTCTCTCTCTCTCTCTCTCTCTCTCTCTCTCTCTCTCTCTCTCTCTCTCTCTCTCTCTCTCTCTCTCTCT